>VDFB02177220.1:24353-51145 GCA_007258455.2 Sequoia sempervirens | reverse complement strand
TATACTCCATTAAATTATGTGTTAGAGAGTGAATCCGAGGGATACTTTCCACTCGACTATCTAAATAGTCACTCCATGTAATCAAAGGGATATTGAAATCCTTGAAAAATGAAGAAAATCGTGTGTTTATCGAAAGCATGTGCTTAAGCCTTATGTGGAATTCCTTATGTGCGAAGTAATGCTTATTTAAATGTTTTCCATAAGATAGTTGATAACATGATTAAATCTAACATGGATAAAACATTAAGGTAAAATCCACTCTTGTGAAGATGGTGAGGACATGAACCAACCCTGGCAGAAGCCAAGGAGTTGGGTAAGGACCAATAGGAGTTGAAGCTAGATTGGACCAAATCTTAGCAAGGTTGGAAAACCTTGAACACGAAAGGGTAAAGGGTAGGGTTGAGAAGGAAGTTCCTAATAATGAGCATGAGGGAGAAAAATATTCTCACGAACATGATCAAACTCATGATCATGAGAGAGAGAAATCACCTTCTCTATTTGAGGAAACAAATAAGAAGCATATGGCTTCTAAACTTTGCAGAGATATGAAGAAAATTACCCCACCCAAGTTTGAAGGAAGTGCCAACAAAGACGAAGTTGAGGCTTGGTTAGTCCAAATGGAGAAGTATTTCGAGATTTTAAATTATATTGAGGTCACCAAAGCCACATGGGGTGCATACTAATTAGCAAGAGAAGCCTCTAACTAGTGGATGAATAAAAAGATGGAACTCAATATTAACTCATGGAAACTGACATGGAGTGAATTTGTTGAGATTTTCTGTAAGATATGGTTGCCCCAACTCTATTTTGACTAGGAACTCATGGATTTTTAGAGTTTGAGACAAGGTAATATGGCAGTCAATGAGTATTGGGAGAAGTTTACCCATTTGTTGGGTTAGGTTCCTATGTACTAGAAAGATGAATGCTTATGTATAAGAAAGTTTATCATGGGACTTAACAGTTAGATCAGAGGAGAGGTGGATGTGCACGGTCCAATGTAACTATGGATCTTGTGTATGAGAAAGCGGTTAAATAGGAGCAAAAGCTCAAGGCTATCTCCACCTGTTAGGAAAATAGAGACCGTAAGAAGGTTGCAAGAGTTCAAGACAAGCCAACTCCAAAGAAGGTGGAAGTTGTGCAAAATGTACCCAAATAAGGGGGAAAAGGATCTTGTAATGTTGGTAAAGAATCAAAAAGGGAACACAAGAGACATGGTTCTAGTGGTGGGAATACCAACAATGCTGGTGGAAATGCTAGTAAATCTGGAGAACTCACAAGGAAGAGAGGACCGATTACTAGATGTTTTACATGTGGAGGAGACCACTATGCTAGAGAATGTCCCAATAATTCTTCTGGGTCATGATCTTATGGTAATCCACTATCTACCCAACAAGCGATGTTCCAACAAAAGATACATGCAATTGTGGATGATCGCCAAGTGGAGTATCAATTGACTCCAATTGAAACTCTAGGTATTTTGTTTGGCTTACCCATTTCTGCACTTATAGATACTAGTGCAACTAAAAATTTCATTTCACCTAGAATAGCTAAGTAATTATCTAGAAAGGCTGGATACATGGCAATGTCTTGGGATGTAAAGTATGCAAACCAAACAAGAGTAAAGGTGGAACAATGTTTGTTCGAGGCTAGGATAGAGCTACCTTTTTTTTCTACATAAGTGAACATGTATGTCACGCCTTTAGGATCCTATGATGTTATCTTAGGTATGAATTGGCTATGGAGACATAGGGCTAAGGTAGATTGCCATGCTAAAACTGTAGAATGCCTAGATGATCTTGGTAACCAAGTGAAGTTTCAAGGGATACCTAGAGAGGTCAAGATTCGTCAAATCACTACAATGTAACTATTAAGGGCTAAGAAGAAATGGTGTGCAAACTTTTTGCAGTCAAGATAGAAGAACTTGAAGAGAACCTTGATAAATTTGGGTCACAAAACTTCCAAGAGATGGAAGAGGGTGAAATGGATGAAACATGAATGTCAAATAGGGAGAGATATCCTATACTGAGAATTTTTTTGAATGTGTTTCTAGATTAGTTACCTGGGTTGCCACTAAAAAGGATATTTTACTTCTCTATAGATATAGTTCTAGGATTTGAATTGATTTCCAAGGTGCCATATAGGATGACAACAACTGAGCTGATGGAGCTTAAGGCACAGTTGCATGAACTATTGTCTAAGGGGTTGATAAGACCAAGTGTGTCACCTTGGGGAGCACCAGTTATCTTTGTGAAAAAGAAGGATGGTACTTTGCGTTTGTGCATTGATTATCATATGCTTAATAAAGCTATGGTAAAGAATAAGTATCTGTTGTTGCGCATTGATGATCTTTTCGATCAAATGAGGGGAGTTGTATTTTCCAAGATTGATCTAAGATCTAGATATCATCTGTTGAGGATTAAGGATGAACACATCTTTAAGACCACATTTATAAGTTGATATGGACACTATGAGTTTACAGTTCTACCCTTTGGTTTAACAAATGCACCTGCGACATTTGTGAATTTGATGAACAATGTATTTAGGGATTTCCTAGATAAATTTGTCTTGTTTTTTCTAGATGCCATCTTGATTTATTCTAAGGATGAAGAAGGTTATTGCAGACATTTAGAGATAGTCCTACAACATTTAAGAGATCATAAGTTGTATGGTAAACTCTCTAAGTGCACCTTCTTTCAGAGAAGAGTGCACTATCTTGGACATGTAATCTTAGCTGATGGAATCTTTGTAGATTGAGCTAAGATAAAGGTAGTGTTAGAGTGGCCAGTACCCAAGAATGTATTTGAGGTAAGGAGTTTCATGGGTCTAGCAGGGTATTATAGAAAGTTTGTTGCAAACTTCTCCAAGATTGTTTTTTTGATTACTTCTTTGCAGAGAAAAGGGAAGAAACTTGAATGGATAGAGAAGTGTTAAGAAGCCTTTGACCTACTAAAAGAGAAACTGACTATTGCACAAATCAAAGAAGCTAAAACCTTATGATCAAAATTATGCATCGTATGATTTGGAGTTAGCAGTCGTGGTTCATGCATTGGAAATGTGGTGACATTACTTGTTAGGGAAGCCCTTTGAGATGAAGACTGATCATAACAGGTTAAAGTATCTATTCACTCAACCTAATCTAAATGCTAGGCAGAGAAGATGGTTAGAGCTAATAGCTGATTATGACTTCAACATCAGTTACATCAAAGGAAAGGAGAATCGGGTTGTCAACGCATTGAGTCATAGACATCATATTGCTTCAATAGTAACAATTCAAATTGAATTTAAAGGTCAAGTGTTGTAGAAATGCAAAGAGGATGAGTATTACTTGCAAGTCAAGCAAGCACTCACTAGAAATCCGCAAGATACTGGGTATGAAGGTTTTCATTTTGAACCTAATGGACTACTTAGATATAAGGGGAGAATGTATGTACTTGATGTAGAAGAGTTAAGGAATCTGGTATGGAAAGAAGTACATGAAGCACCATACTCTGGACACCTTGGTGTGAAAAAAATGATGGCAGATGTGAAGTCGTTATATTTTGGAAGGGGATGAAAGGAGATGCTGCTAGATTTGTAGCTAGGTATCTTGAATGTCAAAGGGTGAAAGCGGAGCATCATCATCCTGTAGGCTTGTTATACTCACATGATATACCATAGAGGAAGTGGAAATTCATAAGTATGGACTTTGTGCAAGGATTGCCTATGTCAAGAAATAAGTACAATGCCATTCTTGTGGTGGTAGATAAGCTTACCAAAGTAGCACATTTCATACCTGGGAATCTAACAGATGGAGCACCTGTCACATCAAGGAAATTTGTGCAAGAAGTGTTTAGGTTGCATGGGATTCCTGAAAAGATTATCTCGAATAGGGATGCACAAGTCACTTCTAGGTTTTGGCAAACCTTGTTTTCTGTACTAGGGACTCAACTAAATATTAGCTCAACTTATCATCCAAAAACAAATGGGAAAACTAAAAGGGCGAATCAAGTATTGGAAGACCTACTTAGAATGTATTGCATGGATCAACAGTACAAGTGGGAGGACTACTTTCCTTTAGTGGAGTTCACTTACAACAATTCTTACCATTCCACGATAAAGATGGCTCCTTTCAAAGCATTATATGGTTGAAAGTGTCAAACTCCTATAAGTTGGGATAAATTTGAGGACATAGTGAGTCTTGGGCCAAAAATGTTGGTTGAAATGGAGGACCAAGTTAAGATTGTTAAGCAAAGGTTGGCTGAAGCTAATGACCAACAAAAAAGCTATTCTGATGCTAAAAGAGTGTCCCGTAATTTTTTTGTAGGTGACAAGGTGTTGTTGAGAGTGAAACCTTACAAGAGCTCCATTAAACTTGGAAAGTCTTCCAAGTTAGCCCCGTGCTATGTAGGACCTATTGATATTCTAGAGGAAGTAAATCTGATAGTTTATCGAATTGCATTGCCACTACTCTTGCCAAGATGCATAACATCTTCCATGTGTCCTACCTTAAGAAGTATATACTAGGTGATAATCATGCGATTGATTGTAATGCTTTATAGGTACAGGACCTCAGAGTGGTAACTCTTGAGCTTTTCAAGGTGCTCAGAACATGTAAGCTTCGCTTGCGTAAATGAGAAGTCTTGCAATG
This sequence comes from Sequoia sempervirens, assembly GCA_007258455.2. Taxonomy (NCBI): domain Eukaryota; kingdom Viridiplantae; phylum Streptophyta; class Pinopsida; order Cupressales; family Cupressaceae; genus Sequoia; species Sequoia sempervirens. The sequence continues at coordinate 46,518 of VDFB02177220.1, read as the reverse complement.
CAAAGTCTAGTGGGACTAGTATGCAGAAGACTTAGCCACTTGGGAAGACTATGCTGAGATTCAACAAAAGTTTCCTCATGTTTTAGATGCATTTGAGTGTACTTGAAAAAAAATATGTTGTTTGTGTGTTTGGTTTATGTTGCTACATAAAATCATCGGGGACAATGATTCACAAGGGGGGAGTAAGTTACACCCCAATTGTGTACTTACTATTTACTATTACTATGTAGGGTAAATGTGAATGCAATTTGAATTCTGAAGATGAATAAATTGTGCTTGCACTTTATTATCCATGAATTATGAATGAATGTTATCTCATTTAATGATATGTGAAGAAATGCATATATGTGAAATGAATAGTTATTGAAGGGTTAAGCCACAATAGTGGTTTATAATTATAAGGAGGAAGGAATTTTCTTTTTTTTTTTTGCTTTCACTATATCAAGGGGTTCGTTCGAACTAAGAGGTTCAAGCGAAGCCATTGGTTTGGTTGAACCCCTTGTTCGACCAAACCCCTCAACGGACATACAAAAAATTAATATTTTATTGGGTTTGATCGAATGGGGGTTTGACCGAACCCGTTGAATTAGGGCATTTAAAAAAAAAAAACTTGTCACTGTTGCATGCACTAGTCACATTCTTTTTTTGTTGTGGCGAACGGCGAACGTGAACAACAAACAAGGACGGTGAACCCAGGTAAAAAACGTGCACGAGCTTGAAAGCCACAGTTCATCAACCTTCAACCTTGACCTCCATAGCGAGCAGTAGGTTGGTAAACTTGAAATTGCGTTTCAAACTACATTTGTTTGAAAAAAATTTATACCCTAAATGTAAAATGTGAAATGTTTGAAATTTACAGTAGATTTGAAATTAAGTTTGTTGAAATTGAAATTGCATTTGCTTGAAAGTTTCTAAAGCCTTTTCAAAAAAAATTATTTCTATTATGCTTTGATGAATGTTCATACCCTATTTCAAAGCTCCAATTTTGGCATGGGCAGGGAGTGTTGAATTTGGCTTAGTTGGTAATTCCATTTGCTTGAAAGATTTTACAAACCCATTTTTAAAATCTATCAAACAATTAACGTGCATTGTCTATGCTTCCACATTTTGCATACATTTCTACCAAGGCACCTGCCAATTACATTTGTTTGAATGTTTCTAAAGCCTTACCTGTTAATAGATTTATTTGAGGCATTATATCAAACAGTTCATGTGCCTTCCACATTTTGCATACATGTCTACCAGGGCACTTGCAATTGCAACTACAACATCTGGTAAAATTCTCCCTTGATGATTTGATTGATGTCCATACCCTGTCCAAAGCTCCCATTTTTGCACAAGCAGAGGGAAGGTTGTGGAATTTGACTTTACAGCTACCAATTGCATTTGCTAGAAAGTTTCTAAAGCCTTTTCAACAAACCATTTGCTGCATAGAGTTGTTTTCATCACCATGTTTGATAAAATATAATGAAATTAAGATATTAGTAACCATTGATGTTTATTACATTGTAGAATTCTAAAATTTTGATGTATCCTTGAACTTGTAAAATTCAAATATTTTATTCTTGTAATAAAATTTTCATAATGTTTGTACATACAATAGGAAACTTGGTAACATTGAAGAAAATCATTGAAACTTGCAATGTTATAAGGAAATTTGACTTGATCCCTTATTGTGCATAGTCAAGCCTCATTGATCAATTCCTTTATTTTGATAACATTTAGAAGACAACAAGTAGCAAATGTGATTGGGATTATATGTATGGAATTATGCTTAGTGTTTGAAATTTAAGATTTTGTGTAATGGAATGTGATGCATTGTCCATGTTAAAGAGACCTAGTGTAAGAAAGTTAGGGTAACTTTAAGAGTTTTTTGATACAAGGGTTGGTGTAGTTGATGTGACTAATGCAAGAGATTGTGTAGTGATAATCGACTAATTATTTGTAAAAGAAAGACAAAGTTGGGTTTTCTTAAAAATGGATCAAATTTATAGATATATTGAGGATATAAATGACCTAGGGTAATGTCCTTTTACACATGCCCTAGGGAATAATTTGAAAGTTTTGGAATAGAAATTGATGGGTAAAGACAAGTTGGAACTCAAAATTTGGGAAAATCCTCACCTACGAATTTGAACTAGGTCAGGGAACTTGCATTTTTGAATCTAGCAAAGAAAATTTAATGTTCTAAACGCTTGAATTATTTTTAGCAAGGATAACATGATATTTTTTAAGTACAAGCTTAAGTTTAAATCTTGCAAGAAAGCTAAATTGAAATCAAAATTATATGTTTGAGGCAATGCATATAAGACACCCATACAAAATAGTACAAAAGAAAGAGAAAAAATGTAAAGAATACACTGGTAACCTATACTTGAGAGCATTAAAATTTTGAAATTAAACATAAAGAATAATAGGATTTATAAATTAAATACATGTCAAGGCTAAATTATATAATATCAAAAAAGACTATTTTAAAGTTTAAATTTATATTTTAATTTTAGGGTAAATACTTCTAGTTGAATTTATGAATTAGAAATAGAAATTTTGAAAGGGCCCCACCCTTTTACAAAGACCAATAAAGAGACAATAAAGAGACAAAAAAGGATAAATCATATTGGCATGGAACAACAATAAGAAATATATAGTTGTAAGTTAGAAAAATAACATCCAATTAGAAATACTCCACCAATAGTGGCAATGTATCTAATAAAGAGGGTTGTTTTCCGAAAAACATTAGTAGATCTATCATTTCACAACAACTTGAATCCAAAATTCTTCAAGGAACTATATCTTGTTGTCAACCTTATCCTTTTCCATGAATGAACCTAGTTCCTTTCTAATGGAGTTTCCAAACTTGAGACCAAAGGGACTAAAGGGTTCCTATAATCTTATGAACTTGAACCTTCTTCATATTTTTAAATTATTAGAAGGAATACGAAGAGGTGAATGTTGCAATTCAAGATAATGGTAGAGCTAATGAACTCCAACTAATCCATCGCTAACATGATTCTTGTCTCTACCAATCTCCTCTAAATTTCTCTTGACAAGACCTTCTAAATTAGTCATGTCTACAAGAGGACCAACCACCCCTCGATTATGCCTAGAGGGAGCCTCAACCAAATCCTAAGTTAAACAAGGCTCCATCTCATCCTTATGCATTTTGTTCAAGCTTGCCTTCCTCTAAAATTCCTACACCTATAAAATACATAGCTAGACACATGACAATCCAGTGAAAACACAAGAAAATCCTATAGCATGGCATGTTGAACCCAAATAACCAAATTCAAAAATAATTTAATCTATAAGTATAAATAGTTTGATGGTAGAAACTTTATACATATAAAAATATGATAAATGTGTGATTATTTTTCTTTCCAATCTATAAATTTTTGATGTGCTTGGCTATATAATTGAGATGATTCACTCATAATGTAATGATAAAAATTTAGTATGTATCAAAGAAATATTTCTAAGACATCAAGCTACCATTCTACATAACTCTCATGGAAATAAGAATATTATTTTATTTTAACTAAATAAATTGTGTGTACTCTAGATCTTGAATTACTAATTAATTTTGAATTATATACTTATAATTTAAAATAAAAGCATCCTTTGTAACATGGAATAGATAGGTTAATTAATGAAATAAAATATGTTTTTATATTAAGAAAAATTTACAAATATATGGAACTCATACATTGAAAAATTGCTAAGACAACTCTATATGAGAATTAAGATGAGAATAATTTATATACGTTCTTTCAATAATTAACATTAGAAATTAATACTTGGCTCATATTGTATAATCACACTAGAAACCAACAATGGAAGATTGAGAGTCTCAACTAAGAATTCCACCTTATAGATAACATTCATACTAGAAGCCAACAACTAAAGACCAAATTTCATAAATAAAGTTCACATGTTATATATCATGCCTTTGAGGGGTCCACAAGTACCATCAACCTTTTGAAATCCTTCTCCATCTAAATGCATCCATTCCAAGACCATTGGGAGGTGGGTAGATCCCAAGTTCCTTAATTTCTTGTAGGAATTTAATCAAGAGTAGGACATTGTGACTTTGGCATGCAAATTTAAATCTAAATGGGCATCCAAAAAATACAAATTCATAACTAAATTTAATTCAAAAAGTGGGCCACCTATGGCCTTCTATAAACTTCTCAAAGATGCCATTCCCATAAATGATAAATTAAAAGTTAAGTTATGACCTTCACCAAAATGACATGAAATTATCTTTCTAAGATGTCATATTTGCATAAATCCCTCAAAGAATTTTTTTAACTAATTTTAAACACTCAAAAAAATACATATATATAAATATATATTTCATTTATAAATTCTTGGAATATATCAATCCATCACAATTAAATTCTTAGACATCATGCATACTATTTTTGATGTATTCACAAAGCCACCTAGGGTCTCATAAGACTTGAGTAGGTGAATACCAATATGCATATCTAATGGTGAGGTAAATGGAGGGGGATTAGGAGTAAGTTCATATATATCTATTACTTATTTTGCAATCCAATATATTGGTTGGAGAGGTTGCATTTGAATAGAAGGAGTGAAGATAAGGTCTATTAAAATATGACTCACCATCTTCTCTATTTTTAGGATTTTGGAGTTTATCAAAATATCCTTTGTCGATCTCAACCAATCTTTGCTTCAACTTTCAAATCATCCACGCAATCCTCCCTGAAATATTCAATATGTGAAACATAATTATGAGGAAGATACAAATAATCCTTGACATAGCTTTTTGTATCAAAGGATAATATGGTTCTATAATTTTAAACTATTTCCAATTTTGAAATCTAAATACAATCAATAATCTATTTAATCGAACAATAATCATAATTTTAAGGAAAACATAAATTACTTGAATCTTTTTAAGGTCTCTCATTAGATTCTACTTACTCTAGAACTTAAATTTAAAAAACAACATTAAAATCCACAAAACAAATTTCAAAGACATAATAAATTATTACAATATTATTTAAAATTTTAATTGTAATGAACATGTTATAGTAATAAATATTCAAATTTTAAATCTATGAAAATATATAACCAAATGATCCCTAGTTTTCATCTATCATTTGTGATGAGAATGTTGAATATTATATTTTTTTAGGCCAATCTTTAGGCACTAATTCACCATTGTTAAAATGATCCTTAGTTTATTCATTGTTTTTTTCATGATTATAAATTTTTACAATTTCTATTAAACCAAACTCAAAATAATGGTATAGATTAAGATTCTTGTCTTTATCCTACATTTGGGTCATGTTTGATACTAGATTTATTATCATAATTAGAAGTTGTATAAATTGTTATTATATATATTTTTAACATATATAAAATGTATGGTTGGATTAGTGAGATATTTATAGTTCAAGTATGCAATATGAAGTCAAACTTTGTTAGATTTGATTCTTAATAAATTAGTTTTAACAATTCAATTTATAGCTTTATGCAATCTATAAGTTTAAATAGTTTGATGGTATCTAAACTTTATACATATAAAAATATGATAAATGTGTGATTAGTTTGCTTTCCAATCTATAATTTTTTGATGTTCTTGGCTATATAATTGAGATGATTAACTCATAATGTAATGATAAACTTCATCCTTATATGGAGGATTTTATATTATCTTCCATTAAATTCATCCTCTTTATGAGATTCTTATGAAATATTGATATTCTAGTGTGAATTCTTAATTTTAGTCATATCTTAACTTGATAAATTTAGGTTCAATGAAGGCAATATAACTTTTTTTTCACTTACATAATCCTATTTTGAAGTTAATTTATGTTAACAAATCTACCCAACAGGATTGAATTGGGGCCAGTTCCTGGCTAAACTGACACAAATCCACCCAACTTCCTTCACGCTAGTAATCTTTAACATACGAACCAAAAGTCACTTTACATATTTCTACTCACCTGTTGAATCTTTCAATTTTGACACTCATAAACCTTGTTACTAATCTCATTTGAAGAGGTGGAACAACCAATCTTAGAGGGATCCTCATCCATAGGAGAGAGAAGGGAGCCATCAATCTAGGCTCTAGTACTATTCTAGAAATAGTAGAACTAGAAGCTAGAATCCTAACAATGATAGCCAAGTTGGATAATACATAAGTTTTCATTTTCAAGGGATTGGGGAACACTTATTGGATGGGTATTATTTCCCCTTCAACACATTTTGATTAGGATTAAGAATTGAAATAATAAAATTCTCAAATTGGTATAAGAAAAAAATAAGCCCTTAGTGGAGGGGAGCTCATTTTTTTCCCATGTGCAACTCTAATAATAGATTTCTTAAATTACATGAGTAAATGAAAAGGGAAGCTAACAAGTCACATGCATCTAAGATTATTTATAAGATAAAAGTTATAGGATAAACAACATTTATAGTTTCCTTCTAGGATGAAATAAATAATCAAGTAGAAACATTTATATACTTGTGAGGAAATCATCTATATTTTCCTTCCTCTTGTATTTACTTTCTTTATGAGACTTCAAGCCCTTCATGGATAAACCACTTGTAGTAGCTCAATACCTTCCTCAATGGCTTTAAAGGTTAACCTTCTTACTTTTTAACCAAAATTTTAATAACATTCAATTTTGTGTAATTTATGTCCACTATTATCATTTTAATTCAAAATAATGTAAGAAATTTATATATTTATTTAAAAATTAAAAAATCTTAAAATAATAGTTTTAAATTAATTGAAAACATGGTTGGACCCCTCTAATTTTGTGGAACTATTTCTTAAAAGCTATTTTAGTTGAATTTTATATAATAGGCAAAGGAAGCCACATATGGCATTAAGACCTTCCTTGATGGTCTTTAAGTTAGGAAATTTTTAATTTCATTCATAGGTCTTGAGGTATTTTAAACAAAAGTTGTGTTTGGAAAAAAGGTATTTGGTACAAACTCCCAAAAAAATTAATGTTATATGTTTATGCTATTAACACATGAAATTTTGGGCCTTAAAATAGCCACATCATCCCCATATTTTAATACAAATGAGACATTGAGGCTTTATGTCACTTATAATAGATCTACAATTAGTTGATATAGCTCCATTTAGATCAATCCATATATCCTAATTTCTATCAAATCATAGGGTGTCAATTTCAATAATTACACAATGAAGCACATATGATTTTTCATTTGCTAGTAGAGGGAACTATCTTATTATGCCATTAAAATAAAATGTAGGTCCTCAATACTTTTCATCTTTATTTTCCATCATTACATTGAACCTTATAAGGGACATCTTCATTGGTAATCATCTAATGCATAAAGACAAATAATGTCAAACAATAGCCAGGTTAATTTTATAAATAACTTAAGATAATTTAAACATGGGTAAACAATAGAGTCAATCACATAATCTATCATATACTTATCAATCAAATTTCATAGATCATGTCTATTATTCTAATGACTAGCTTCCAAATAAAAGCATCCTTCTAAATAAATTAAAGTGTTCAATTATGGTTACATGTTACCAATTTTACTTCTTGTAAAATAATATAATCAATAGACTCATTAGAAATTATATTTACAAGCTTATCATCTGTCTCATTTTCTTCTCTTATTTGTGCCTTCAATAATGACTAGATTGATTTTACATGAACACCAATGTTAAGTAATGATGCTTTGTGTGCAATATAGTAATTTAAATTTTAGAACTATTTTAGATTATGTTTTAAATTTAAATTTTAGAATTGCTTTAGATTATGTTTTGTGTGCAATCTAGTAATTTGACTGTTTTGAAATTATTAAAAACTATGATAGATGTTGAATTTTTTTTGTTAATGGTATAAAAATATTATTGAAGATTAGATGAATTATTACAACTGTTTTAGATTTGTATTCCCTTTATCTAGATATATTATTTACCAAGGTCTCATTGCTCTTTTAGGTGTACATACATATATATAACATGGAAAATGTAGATCATGTTCCACCTCCAGATTCTTTGTTTGCAAATACCACTAATGAGATTAAAAAATTGAGAGACTCATTAGCATAGGGTGCAAACCCAAGGATATATTCTGAACCATGCATGTCAATATTGCATAGTTTAGAAAAACTAAGAGATGAACTTGAGAGTACTAGTACATTTTCCTCAGATAGAGTAGTTGCTATTCTTTCCCACATGCAGGAAGAAGTACATGGTGATGTTCCCCTTAAATAAATATAGGATAGTGTGACCAAAGAAATGACAAAAAACACTTGTTTTCCTTTTTATCAAAATGTACGTAAGGTTAGGGGATACCAGGTCACTAGATGTGTCGATCATGCTATGGCTGAATTATCTACCCACGATTTCTTGCAACACATGGTCAATGTTAGAAAACCAAGATCTGATTGCAAACCAAAATAGACCTTCCACAGAAGAGGAAAATGAAAAAATAGAAGCTTTGCATAAAAACATGCAATTTGATATATTTGAAAAGACCAATAATTACAAGAGATAATTTGCTTTATAAAAGCAAAGATGCCTAAACCTAATCTTATCTTGAGCAACAAGATAGCTCAATAAGATAAGGATAAAAGCTATAACTTAGGGATTAAATAATTACCTAAGTAAACTTATGCAAATGTGTAATTAAATATTAATTACACCAACACCCCCCCATAAGTGCAACTTAGGGAGAAGCAAATTATTATGCAAATATGAGTCCTGACAGCAAGGCCTGATCAGGTCCTCATGTACAAATGTAAAGAGAGATACCATGTTAGAAAACCAAGATCTGATTGCAAACCAAAATAGACCTTCCACAGAAGAGGAAAACGAAAAAACAGAAGCTTTGCATAAAAACATGCAATTTGATATATTCGAAAAGACCAATAATTACAAGAGATAATTTTCTTTATAAAAGCAAAGATGCCTAAACCTAATCTTATCTTGAGCAACAAGATAGCTCAATAAGATAAGGATAAAACCTATAACTTAGGAATTAAATAATTACCTAAGCAAACTTATGCAAATGTGTAATTAAATATTAATTACACCAACAGTCAATACCCAAACAATGACTAGATTCCATTATATTTTGTTTAGCAGTTGTATGTTGAGATCTATTTGGGCCTCAAATTCAACTACTTGGACATGATTCCACCATATGCTGGTCAGGGGCATGGCAAGATTGCCAATAGGCCCACCTATCGTCGAGCAGATAGACTAGCCCTAGTGTTTAGGGCATTGGTTGGTGAGAGGTCTCCTACTCTCACCCCAGCTCTAGCCCCCATAGCATATGAGGTTGTCGTTGCTTCCCAAAAGGAAATAATTGACACTATAGGTGACATTGCGGCTGCCACCACTAGGATATTTGATGATCATGTAGGTCAGTATTTGATGTCCAGATGTTCCTGATCCACACCATTTTCAACACAATGGAACACCATGGATCCTTTTACAGTGGTCGACATCCCTACTCCCACACAGCTTGATGCACTTATAGGAGATATGGCATGCAAGACTTTGCATTGTATGGCTGAGGACCTGTTGGAGGCATATGCCCACATTGCATAAGACTATGGGATTGATATAGAGCATGTCAAAGATCGTTTGACACATGGATTCCGTTCAGCTCTAGGATCCCATCACTCTTAGCCGAGCACTAGTGCGCATCAAGATCCACCTACAGTTCATTCGGTAGCTACACAGACTATGGGTTTTACTGATATGTTGATTGGTTCTAGTTCATCATCGCCGATGCCATCTCACCTTCATAGTCCTCTACATTCATAATTTATGACATGACATGGGATAGATCAGATGGATGCAGATGTTGGTTCGTCGCTTGACCGTTTGGTGGATATGGTGGAGGTGACCATTTTAGAGGACTTAGGTCATCCAATATCAGATGATGTGCATGTATGTGTGCATGTGCATGTTTCAATTCTTTTTTAATTATTTTTAAATTTTTGTTTTAACTAGATATTCATGTAAGTTGATATATACGTATATATATTGTTATAGGTAGACATACCTCATGTCACTCCTAGCCTTGGTCCAAATCGTGTACATGATCGACATGAATTTGTGGATGAATCTGCTGCCAGTGGACATGTGAGTTTTAAATTTTTATATATACACGTGTATATGTACATGCAATATGTATACATAGATCTAGATAGATATTTAAAAATACAAGTTCATTTAAAAATAACTTTCATAAAATTTATTTAATATAAATTATATGTATTTAACACATTTTGTACACAACTTTATTTGTAGGGCTCAACACATCCATCAGAGCAAGACCGTTCTCATTCAAATGGCCGTTCGACTAGGAGTCGAAATTCATATTAGGCCATGCACACTAGATTTATGATCTTTACTACATGTATTTGCTTATATGATCATCTTTAGTATTCGAGATTTGATGATCTCTAACTTACATTTTCTTATATGATATACATACATTTGCTTATTTGTTGATCTTTAGTATTCGACATTTGATGATCTCTAATTTACATTTGCTTATATGATATGTATGTATACATTTTCTTATATGATATATACATACATTTGCCTATTTGCTTATAACATGTGTTATGTACATTGAATCTCTTTACATGTATGTACGTGTGTTTGCTTATGGTTACATGTTTACATGATATATGTATGCATTTGCTTTAAATATTCAATATACATACATGTTTGCTTATTTGATGATCTCTTACAACTTACATTTCCTTATATGATATACATTTGATCTCTAGTAGAATTTTAGGAAATCAATGCCACTTTATAATTAAGTTCATTCACGTTGATCACAATAAATATTTTTAAAAAATGACTTAAGCAACACGAACCATTGAGTTGAGAACAAAATATAATCTTTTTGAAAAGTAACTTGAAATTCAATTCAAATATAATTAAGAAAATTCAATTCAAATTATACCTCTATTATACATTTTTGACAAGTAACAAAATTCTAAAATTACTAAATATGTTGTGCATACCTATGCATTAAATAACAACAAACTCCATAATGAAATAACTTGTATGTTTACCACTTGATTTATTTAAACTAGGATCTAGTTATTCCATGTACACTAGAATAGTTTTTTTCCCATCCCATATGCATATAAATAGAAGCTTATTTTTCATTATTTTGGATATCAAATTGCAAGATTAATTCGCATTTATATCACTTGGAGAGTAGATTTTGGAGAAGAGGTTTTTGCACATTTATCAGGGAGGCAAATATTGGAGAGACAACTTTTCATTTTTATCAACCAAGGAAAAATTTGGAGGAGAATTTAACTAAGTTGGTAGAGGACTTGTTTTGAGTCATCTTTAAGTTGAAGAAGAAAATGGGACAACAAAGAAAAAGAAAAAATGCGTCTCAACAAAAATTGTCAAAAGAAGAAGAACAAAAGATGCATGAACAAAACTTGGAAATTTATCATAGAAAGAAACAAGGTACATGCTTGTTTCTTCTCTCTCTCTCTCTTAAGTGTGTGTTTAGGACTTTTATTAACACCTCAATTTGTTTTGCTTATAAATATATTTTCAATAGTCATCTTGCATAGACATTCCCTAATTTTTTTATCATCTATTTCCAATTGCTTTTGTTCCATAGAATTCTTAAGTTCAAGAATCTTTGATTTTATTTATTTCAACTCCACTTAGATAACTCATAGTCTCTCACTTTCTTTGCTTGCATGTAAATTCAAACAACAAGAAGGAGTTTCTCAAGCTGGAGTCGAGCCAAATCTAGATATTGGATCAAACAAATCCGCTGAAGAACACATGGACCTTGAAGTTAGGGAGGAGACCCAAGTTCAAACAATGCTTGTTGGAGAGGGGTCAAGATCACTTCCTTCTATTGGTATGGATGAGCATATAAAACTAGCAGAAAATTCTCTCACTTATAGAATCATGTCTTATCACTTTTTTTTCTTGCATACATAAACTTCACTTATATAACATCATCTCTCACTTTTGTTAGCAAAATATTTTGTGACATGTAGGAAGGGCTCAACAAGCAGGAAGTTCTCATGCTCAAGTCGAGCCAAATCTAGACATTGGATCAAATGAATCCGCCCAAGAACACATGGTCCTTGAAGATAGGGAGGAGGCCCAAGTTCAAACAATGCATGTTGGAGAGGGGTTATGATCACTTCCTCCTATTGGTATAGATAAGCATATAAAACTAGTTGAAAAGGTGAGGAAACAAATTTCTCATAGAAATTTAGATCATTTACTTGAAATGGATACGGAGAAACTGAAATGTTATGCCAACCAACCATATAATAAGAGAAAGAGGTCAATGACTAAATTTGTAAATGGAATAATCAATCATCATTTCAATCATCTTGATACACTTGAAAAAACCCAATTATTATCACCTTTACTTCTTCGTGATGAGCTCAAAGAGTCATTACAATTGTTGGGTGTACATTTGGCATCAAATAAGAAGAAACACATGGGATTACAAAAGGATATTGTTCAAAATGTTAAAAAGGGTTTAGATTCCATTGGGAAAGAATCTCGATTAGTGGATAAGGCCACTACAAGAAGGGTGATATTAAAATCTATTGTACATCAAGATATAGCAAAAAAAAGAAAAATGTCTGCACTTTCAACTGAAATTGGTTATAGTAGAACCACATTAATAAAATATGAGAAAAAGAGAGTTTTTGGATGAGAGTTTAGAAGGCAATTGGGCAATTATGTGTAGATCTCCCCATTCTGACAAGATTGAAGCTGTTGTTAGGAACTTGGTCTCAGGTTTTTGGCATGATCAGATTCGTCCATCATCAATTACTAGAGATGTTATGAGACACATGATTAGACTTGGTATTTATGAAAATCATATCAAACATTGGCTAGACATAACACAATTTGAGATGTATATGAACTTTTGTAATGCATATCCTCATATAAAGATTGGAAAAACAATGTTTCAAAGGTTAAAGCCATATTATGTGAAGATAAACAAGTTTTTTAAAACTTGTTGTTACTGTTATCATATTGAATTTGATCTCTACTATCAAGTGTTTCGAAAGATGAGAGAAGAAAGATGTGGGTTTCAAAATGAACCTCCTAAATAGGAAAGTTTGTTCATAAAGTCTATATTATGTGATCATGAAAATGGACCTCAAATAAACTGCATAAAAGGAATTTGTGAGACATGAGAAAATTTGGCTAAATTTCCTTCAAGAATTGAGGATACAGACCTTACAAAGACAATAAATTGCAAGAGGTAAGTATTGTTTTTAGAGAGTTTATTTGTTTCAATTTGATTAGATTGTTATTTTAATTCTCTTTAATGTAATGTTTCATTGATCGTGTGGTTTATTACTTATTCACATATTTTACTCACATAGGTACAAGTATGTAAAGTTGCAAACAGATTTTGAGAAAGAATCCACAAGGTTGAACTATGTAGAAGAGGAGATTCCCATTGAAAAATTTATGGAAGATTTTTGAAAATTGATATGACCATACATACAACATTCCTTTTTTGCTAAGTGGCAAGCACAACAATTCCAAACATTGAGAGGTACTTTCCCATGTGGAACAGTTCTATCAGTAGTTGACTTTTTAGAAAATTACTCCTTTTTACATCAAAAGGAAATTCAATCAGAGTATTAATTTTCAAAGAAGATCACTATTATGGTTCATGTGTGTTATCGACATGCACAATCAAAATTGGATGGTGTTGAGAGTAAAGATGAAGAATGAGCCATTAAGAAAGAATATCACTTTTATATTAGTGATGATAAAGAGCATGACATGCTTTTTGTCCAACATTGCTTTACAATATTTTTTGAGAATTTGAGAAGTAGGGGTGTAAAATTTGAAAATCATTTTGTATGGTCAGATGGATGTGCGACACAATTCAAATCTTCATGGCCATTCTATGCACTTTGTAGATATCATAAAATCTAAAAAATACCACATGTCTGGAGCTTTTTAGAGAGTGTGCATGGAAAGGGTGAGCATGATGGAGCAGGAGCTTGCATCAAATGAGCTTTAAGAAAGCATCAAATGAGTTATCCGAAAGATCATATAGACAATGCACATGATGCTGTTGAATGGTGCAAGAAACACTTTGCACTAAATGTGGTCGGTACATCTTCAAGAACAAACTAACACATTCCACATAGAGTGTTTTGGGAGATATTGAGTATGTATAAATTACATTAAATCAAAAATTTGAATTTATTTAAATTTAAAATTTATATATATATATATATATATATACATATTTGTTCACATAAGTTTGTTGTTGTACATGTATCTAGGTGTGGACAGAAGATCGATGCATGGATGTAAGAGGGTAGAAAAAACAAGATCTTTGAATTGTGTTAGGAGTTTAGATAGTCACCATGGATGGACATTAGACACAAGGGATTACTCTTGTTTTTGTACTGAGTGCATTGCGGGAAACTTTGATTATTCATGCAATAATCAGGAACTTGGATATGTTGGTAAATGGGATATGGTGCCACTAGTTGTTTCAGAAACATATGATGAAAACGAGGAAGAAAGATTTGAAGACATTCCTTTGATTTCAATTGATTATGACCATATTTCAAGATTGGTTAGAAAAGGTACATGTGTAAGTTTTCAATAATTTAAATATTATATATATCTAGTTAATGATCTTTAGAGAAATTTCCATTTTTTTGGAATTTTTTGTGTAAATTTGGTGTATAGGAGATGTTTTTTTTAGTCATAGCAGAGCCTGGAAACATCGAAGGTGTTAGCTATTATTTATTGTGTTGCAGAAGAGAGGAATATAACACAACCTGAATGGAATGTCATTTCCCACATGTGAGTTTGAATTTAAAATTTTATATACATTGTCTTCACATGTGCACATTACATTATAAACATTAAATATATATTGTACAAACCTTGAGCACAAAAATCTTGCACACATTCATATGTCTTACCTTAGGTTCATGTTTACCATGCAGGTTCTGTTGTAGTGCAAGGGACATATCTAAAACAAGTCAAAGTTGTTCAGCATGGTATTCATTTTGTTGACTATCAACCTGATAACAAGGCATATCAATATAGTCACTTAATAATTGCTACCGCCCTACATCTTCATGCAGTTCCACATGCACGTGGCTGAAGAAAATGGAGACTAGATAGTGATGATCATCAAAATTTTTTACATGTTATTGAAGAGCGGGCTGAACCAAAATCTTTGAATTAGATTATATCCATGGTTTTCAAGTTCACTTGTAACCCTATACATGTTCAAGTGAGAACTTATAGTAGCTTGTACATAGTTGTAAATCATTTTGTGTAAATTACAATTATATGTACATATTTGTTCCATGGAAAATTCTTAAGTTTAGGAATCTTTGATAGCATCATCTCTCACTATTTTTGGTTGCATGTAAACCTATATATATGCTTTCAATCCTTATTTGAAACCTAGTGAAGTTTTTTAAAATCATTTTTCCTAAATTACAATTATATACAACTTATATTTGTTTCATGGAATTCTTAAGTTCAAGAATCTTATATACAATTATATACAACTTATATAATTTGTTCCATCGAATTGTTCCATGGGAAATTATGTAAATTTTAAAATTAAGTATTATCTAATTATAAAATTATTGTACACATATATAAACATAAATCAATGCAAATAAAAAACCCTAACCCTTTAAACCTTCTTAACCCTATAACCCTAAACCCTTGTACCCCTCTACTCCTATCTCTCTCTCCCACTCCCCCTCTCTCTCTCTTGAAAGTCTATCCCTCCTACCCACTCTCCTCTCTACTCCTTAAAATTTAAACCCTAAACCCTTGTACCCCCAACCCTTTTATCTCTCTCCTCCCACTCCCCTCTCTCTCTTCAAGTCTCTCTTCCCTCCTACTCCCTCTCCCTCTCTCCCTCTACCCTTAACCCTTAAACCCTAAAACCCTTGTACCCCCCTACCCTTTTATCTCTCTCCCACTCTCTCTCTCTCTCTCAAGTCTCTCCCTCCTACCCACTCTCCCTCATTCTCCACTACCCTTGACCCTTAAACCCTAGTACCCCCTACCCTTTATCTCTATCCCACTCCCCCCTCTCTCTCTCAAGTCTCTCCCCCTACCCCCTCTCCCTCTCTCCCCTATACCCTTAACCCTTAAACCCTAAACCTTTGTACCCCCTACTCCTTTTTTATCTCTCTCCCACTCCCCTCTCTCAAGTCTCTTCCCTCCTACCCTCTCCCTCTCCCCTCTACCCTTAACCCTTAAACCCTAAACCCTTGTACCCCCTACCCTTTATCTCTCTCCCACTCCCCCTCTCTCTCTCAAGTCTCTCCCTCCTACCCCATGCTCCCTTTCTCTCCCACTCCCTCCATATCTCTCTCTCAAGTCAATGATATGGGCCTTCCGTAAAATTTTCCAGCCATACCTGCCATTCTCTCCAGTTGAAAAAATCCATGCAAGCCCATTAAAAAAACATAAGAATAGTTAAAGAATACCCATAAGCACAAAGCTAACGAATCTTCAACTTCATTGCTCAGGTGATTTAAAGCATTATAATAAAATAACCTTCTGGGTCTCTAAATCTTATACAATACTTATATAATATGAAGAATTTTCATCATTGTGGGAAAATCATTTCACTGAAAAGATTTCTAGAGAAAATAAAATCGAGGAGGTTCGTAGGGTTGTAAATACATTAGAATCAGAATAGGAATAGCTAAAAAAGGAGTGACTCATAATCCTTTTAACCACAGTTTATATTTTGAGAATACAAAAAATTGGAATATGCATCATCAAATTAGTTAGGCTATGCAAACGAACCTCATCTTTCAACCGAATATTCTCAATACGGGTGATCCCACAATAATGGGTTATAATTTTTGGCCAAACTTGACATTAAAATCAATATTTTTCACCAGATATTCACTTTCTTACACCTATAGGAGCTAAGCCATTAAAAATTTGAAGATGAATCAAACTAGTTATTTGTTAGATATTTTGTGTAGATTCTAATTATATATTTTTTAAAAAATTAAAAAATAAATTGTGAATCATTTTATGTAATTTTTAATAACTTATATTTTCTACTAATCAACATTTTTAAAAAGTGATGTTTACTTCAGACCACATAACTTTTTTTATAGACATGATACAATTCTAATTTTTAAAATATAGATTTTTCACACCAATATCTAGTGTATGGATATTTTTTCATAATTTTTTGTTACATATATATTTTTTTAATTAATTTTCCAAGTCAAAGTAATTATAATTTGGACAGAGGTGTACTTCGGCCCACATAACCTTTTTTGTATTCATTTGAATTAACTTATTCTTTTCTTTTTTTGGAATAAGGACATCAATACCTAGTGCACATGTATTTTTTATAATTTTTTTCTCTATTTTTTCTATTTTTTCGTATGTGTGAAACAAAAAACTTAATGTTCACTAAAAATCCTACATTCACAAGAAATAAAAAATAAATATAATAATCAAATTAAACATATTTAAAAATATACTTTTTGGGAAGCTTATAATAAGGGCTACATGCTTACAAAACATAAATTTTAAATGAATTCATTTGATCACCCAAAAGGTAAATCAAAAGTGGTTTTTTATCAGCATTTTGATAGGTGTAGAGGAGACTCGATTATAGGTATGGTTTAAATGTAACATGGTTCTATCCAAGGGGGTTTGATCTAAGTGGGTTTGATCAATCCCTCTTTAATTAAAATCATTTAAATGGAACCTTTGAAGTCTTAATCATTGTTTTTTCTAAAAATATGTAATTTTAGGCAAAAAATAGGATGTCACAAAAAGTGTAACCCATTCTTGTGGGATCAACCATATGCAGTTGCTGCTATTGAAGAATGACTTCTGCAATAACAATAGGTGCTCTACAGTTGGTGCATATGGGATTTCTCATGGCTTCTTTAATTGCCATGTTCTCCAAGCGAAGCTTCTCATTATCCTGCTTAAGGAGAGTGTTTTCATGACACTCGTGTTGAGCCTGAAAAATCCAAGATTTGAAAAGCCATGATTAGAAAAAATTAAGTAATAGAGCATGAAACCCTAAAATTTATCAATTTTGCAAGATTACTACAAATTTTCGGTCATTTTGTTAATCCCTGGACATACTTTCATTTGGGTTCACCGATTCTGGAACCAAAACTTAATCTAGTGTGGTGCAAGCCCCAATTTATTACTCAGAAGCTACCTTTGCTTCTCATCTGGGTGAGGGCACTCTTTGAAAAGCCTATAGCAAACTCAAAATAGCAATAAAGTCAGAAATAGTTCAATTCTCAATGGATGACAAGTATTGAATTGTTTAGTGAAAAAAGGGCATACGCTTCCATCTCTTGAATCTACTGAGGAGTATGCATGTGATAGCACTTCTTGTTGGGATGGTTATCTTCTTGCTCATCACCAGATTCATTCCCTTGCATGTTGTCACTGCGTCTAGACCTGCTCTTATGCTCTTCATCTCTATGTAGATCCCAAGCTGAGACTCTCCACTGCTGCTGCCAAACATGACTCCTTTTCCTTCCAAGCTACTTGTTTGTCTAACAATGCCCATCATGAATATATATTTACTTATATCTATAAGCAAATAAAATGCCCCTAAGCAAATCAAATTATTACGCATTTCCACATCAATACCCATGTTTTTATGATTTTCAGTTGAAGAGAACACCTACCAACATCAAGGAGAGCTTGGGTGTGGAGCTATAGATGTTCATTCATATTAGACTTTGGCTGATGGGAAATGAAACAAGGTTGTGTCATTCCAATATTGTTAGATGAGATCTCAAAAAAACCTTTTGTTTGAATCATTCCTGCACTCAAGTAAACTACCTAACCCAAAACTCATCCCAAAATGCTTTTCAACCATTTCTAATATATATAGTTTTTAATTATATACTTTTAATATTATAATAATAATTATATATTAGAATATATTATAATAATACTATAATTATTAAAATATATTGTAATAATAAGTATATTATATATTGTAATAATAAGTATATTATATATTGTAATAATAAGTATATTATATATTATAATAATAATATATAATTATTATAACATATTGTAATAATAAGTATATTATATATTATAATAATAATATATAATTATTATAACATATTGTAATAATAAGTATATTATATATTATAATTTAAAAAGAATATAATTTACATTTATATTAATATTAAATATTATAAAATACAACAGGAAAAACAAATAAATATGTATTTAATAGAGGGGGTTCGACCGAACACCTTTAGCATGTTTGACTGAACCCCCTTTAAATCTATTTTTTTATTATATTTGAAATGGGTTCAGTCAAACCTTAGTTCGGTCGAACCCCCATTCGATTGAACATTTTATTTTAGTTTGGTCGAACATAAGTTTAACCGAACCCCCTTATTTTCACCCCCACCCTCTCAGGGACCAAAATTGCTCAGAATTTTGCACTTCGAAGCTCGATTTGAGAATGAAAATGGAGGAGATTTCAGAAACCTAACTGGCATCAAGTTGCCCTCAAAATGAGCTATCCAATGAATATAATTTTAATATGTTTTTATTTTATTATCTATTTGTTTTTTAAGTTTTATTAAATATAGGTTTTTCACTGAAAATGAAACTCTCTGTTCTGCACATGTGGAAAATAGAAGATTATCAAATTTTTTTTGAAAAATATGAGTGCACCAGATATTGGAGTCCTTGATCCAAAAAAAAAAAAAGAATTTCGATACATACAATAAAAGTTATGCATTATACGGTCGCGTTATGTCTGAATTGTAATTGGTTTCACTTTGAAACTTGATTAAAGAAAGAATATTTAATAAAAAACTATCTAACCAAGTGGAAACACTAGATATCAGAGTTACAAATCTAAATTTGAAAGAATTAGAATTTTATCCTTCAAGGAAAAAAAGTTATGTGTTATATAGTGTGCGTCACTTTTTAAAAATGCCATTTTATGAAAAAAACCAGTTTTCGTGGGAGATGGATAAAGAAGTGCAATCTGATTCCAAAAATTTTGAAAAAATATTTTTAGAATCTATAGAAAAAATGTGACAAGACTCTAGTTTGCATCATCTTCAAACTCCTCACGGTTTAACCGCTATAGGTGCCCGAATGTGAATATTTTGTTGAATAGTTGACTACCATGGGCATGTGTTAGTGGATGTAGTCATATGTTCGATTCCTCTAGGCAGAGGGGAAGTATCACTTAGGAGAAGATCTTGGTTGGGTAACCAGTAACATGACCTATCTAAGCTTACACACACACTCACAGTAGTATAGTCGAGTCAAGTTATATGTTGGGAGTTGGTAAGTCATCCTTGGTTTGATGTGTCTACATTAGTAAGGGTCTTGATTACTATTGAGTGCATTATTGGGTGATGTTTATTTGCATGAGCTTATGAGTTCTTCCCTTTATTACTATTCTTGTATTAATCAGTTAAACACATGTGGAATATATGTATATGTACACATATCCATGTTGATGATAGACCATACACATGAAGGAACACATAAATGAGGGTACATAGGTAGACGTACCTATGTACGTGTTGACGGCGATTTTACTTGCAACAAACAGAGAGAATAAATTCTTCACAGACAAGATCGCAAAGACCTATCCTTGAAAGATATGGAACAAAGACAACCTAAAGGGGAATTCTATTTTAACAGGAAAAGATTGGCTTTAGTTCAATCCAAAGTCTCTGATAACCAAGTCATGATTGCACTAGGGTCGCTCTCGGGTTTGACGTGATATTGCTGTTAATCTTGAAAGGACTATTGTTGTTTCTATTTTAGGCCATAGATTTTCAATTGGATCATAAAGAAAAGTATCATGAAATCAAAAGATTTGCGATAGTATTCCATGAACATTACAAATTCCTTGCTATCACTTAAGTAGATTTAGCAATAAGCATTCAACAATTTCATAGAAAAATAAAATATTTTCAATAAAATTCCATCCATTCATTTAATTTTGGAACAATTTCAAGAATTTAAACTTCTATTCTAAAATAAAACATAAAAATATTGAAAATTAAAAGTTTCTCCCAGTTATTCTCCATGCATGTCCCAAAGAATCAATTAAAATAGAGAAAATCACTTTATACTTCACTAGATTGCTTCACAACTACATATAAAACGGTGCAAGATTTTAAAGAGAGGGTTTTATTTTTGGACACCGAGCAGGTTCTATATGCACCCTTAAGCGACGCAACATATAGTCTTGTTTGGCTGAGCTAACAAAACCAGCTACAAAAGATTCATGAGATAGGTAGCTATCTAATTGGCTTTGATATTAATCAATGTCTACCTGCATAAAAAAATTTACGCCAGAATGGTTCATAAAACAAGAAAAAAGAACAAAACTTGAAAAAGTTTATGCTCCTCTGACATTCACAAATTTTGAACTTAAAAATAAAAAAAAGAATCCTCTAGCCTTTTATAGAACACAAGGCTCAGAAAGGATAAGACAAATACATGAGAGGGAATCCAAGGGACCAATCACATCAAGGCACATGGAATATAGTGACCAATAGGAGAATTGCAATCAAAGTCAATGGAAGTCAACTCCAATTACTCGTTGAAGCTATTTGGGTGTTAATCTTTAATTATCGCAAGATAATAACTTGAATTAGGATAGCATGTAGGAACTTTCCATACATTCAAAATGAATAAGTGGAATTTTCGCCCCCACACTTTGCTTGGCTCCAGTTCTGCTACTCTTGGGAATGGGTTCTCCCATAGATTGATGTTTGTTTCCACCACAAGTGCAATATCGGGATCTCTAGTATTCCAGTGGACTCAAAGCCATCTGCATTATAATCTCCCAGAATAAGCAAACCAAATCGAATTTAATTCTATCTGTGATTCAAATTTGCCTAACTGTCCATACCTGAACTTTGCATCGCAACTTGTATCTCCTACAATCACAAATTCCACACATTAAATCCCTTTTAAAGAAATAAAAAATTTATAACATCTCATGTAAATAATTCCATTATTCAAATGTTTGTACAAAAATCTCATAAATAACACGCTTCTTAGCATATTATAAATCCTTATGTGATTATACCAGATCACCAAACTATCAGGATCATTAGATAACTTCAAAACTTT
>VDFB02177220.1:0-24253 GCA_007258455.2 Sequoia sempervirens | reverse complement strand
CTATAAAATTGAGTTTGTGTTGTATCTAATAGGTGTTTTTGGGTGAGGATGCTTGAACTGGACCCATATGAATTTTAAAACATCTCTAGCATTAGATGAAACCCTAGTATTATCATGCCAATATTTTTCGATCAAAGATTTAATTTCAACATTCAATTTTATATCAGACCTCGGTAGTCGTCCACTGAAACTCCAACATTGATTGATAGGATCATTTTCTATACTTTCTCTTCTTTTTGCAGCTCTTAGTAATGTTTTAGGATGTATTTTTAAAACTTCACTAATATTGTTTACCATTCTTTTATTTAAAGTTGCTTTGTTAACTATAGCAGTAGTTATAGCTCTTTTTGCTGTGTTTTTATCTTTAGATCGACTATTTTTCCCAATAAATTGAATGGCACTAGCAACAGTGGACATAACATGTTTTAATGATTGATCTTTTTCTTTTTGGTTGAACATAAAAGCCTAACCTATTCATTACTTTCCTCATTTTTTTCATTCTCATCAATTGCATCATTAATTGACATTGAAATGCAATTTTTTTACGATAAAAAATTTGGTGTATATTCTATTTGCATGTGTTCTTATTTTCCTCCAAGAAATTTGACCAAGAAGATTATCGAAAACACCACTTCCAATTTTTAAAAAATTATTTTCATTAAATTCAACATCACATTCTAGATTTTCATCTTCATTTTCATCAACAAAATGGTTTTCATTTTTGTTTTCATTTTCATTTTCATCTTCATCTTCATTTTTTCATCTTCATCTTCATTTTTTTCATTTCATTTTTCATTTTCATTTCATCTTCATCTTCATTTCATCTTCATCTTCATCTTCATTTTTCATTTTCATTTCATTTTCATCTTCATTTTCATTTTCATTTTCATTTTCACCTTCATTTTCATTTTCATTTTCATTTTCATTTAAAATACAGGTAAGAAAATGATCATTTTGATTTTCACTTGCAACAAAATATTTTTCTTTTTCGTTTTCAACAAATTCTATAAAAGGTTCGTCTCTCTGAATATAGTCAATGTCAACATCATTAAGTCCAGCATCTTGTAAAACTTCTACATACAAATTTACCATTTCACAAACATGTGGATTTGAAGACGTACTTGGATTTGTGCATATTGAAACATTCTCCATAGCATTCAAAGAGGGATTTGAAGACATACTAGGACTTGTTTGTATAATCATATTCTTCTCCAAATCGACTCCTTGCAAATTAACTTCATCTACAACCATGGTATCCTCAATGTTTTCATCTTCAATAGTTGTTGAATTGGTTGCTCCACCATCATTCATTGATTTCATTCTCATTCTTCTTTCTTTTTGTCTTTGTCTCTCTTTTTCCCTATTTGCTTCAACTTCTTGAGGAGTCAATGTCTTCCTTCTTTTATTACGAGCTTTATCTCCCATGATTATAAAATTCTCAAGCACAAATGAATGCTAATAGTGAAATTATTCAAAATATTCAACCCAAATTGGAAGTTGAATACCTATTAAGACAAAATTCTTCCTCTTGTGTTCATCAAAACAAATAAAAAACTACCACAATTCCACTTTAAAAATTAAGTTCTGACCTGTAAATACAATAGCTTATGAAAAATCATTCATTTTTAGTGCTCTCGGCTGTACATGCAAGTTGCAAACTTCAGAAAACTTGTGCACAGTGAATTTAAATAATATAAACGGGATCCCGTTCACCGACTTCGAACGTCGAAGCCGTTGCTTAGTGAATGGGATCCCGTTTATGAAATGGGATCCTGTTACGTTGACAATGGTCAGAATGTGGTTCAAACATAACGGGATCCCGATTAGTAAATGGGATCCTGTTTTATAAGCGGGATCCCATTTTTTTAAATTTGAATTGCCTTTTGCATTGTGGTCGGGTTTTTGCTTAGGCTTTTGGTTCGGGAAAAGCATTGGAAGTCCGAACCTCAACCTTCAACTTGGTTTGACTTGCAAGTTGAAGGTCCTAACAATGTCAAAGAAAAATACCAACTTTGGACATATGGCTGACGACCTTTTTTGCAGAATTTTCTGATGAAATTAAAACCCATTTTAGATGAAACAATGCAGATTCTAAATATGTAATTTGTTTTTCAATTGGATTATTTTTTCTATTTTTCAATTAATTTCTAATAAAATTGGTCCATAAACTTTCAATATCAGAGTTTTTTACTATTTTAATAACTTTTGATCAACATAACATTTTGACAAACGGATTGCACAAGAACAAACTTCAAACAATTCTTTTCAATTTAAAAAAATAATCAAAAATGATAGAAGTTTGGGATGTCGCATGCATGTTGTACATGATGATTTTCAAAGCGACAAATCACATATAATAAAAATTTAACAAAAAAAATTCAATAAAAAATACAAAATATCAAGAACAAGCTTAGATTGAGTCCTTAAAACTTATCCCAAAAGAGTTTAGAAAAATATGATAATTTAAGTCAAAATATGGATGTCGTACACGTGCATGGTATGGTAAAAAAAATGACTTTTAAACAGTGGTTTTTAGAAATGCCTATTAAAACTCAATTTGTACAATCTGGGTATTGAAATAAATTACATATTTGGAAACTAGACTCCGAACACTAGATTTTATTATCAGTGACTTTTTTAAAGATTTCATCTCTAAGTGCTTCAAATTTTAAGGTTAAATGTGTCAAATGCTGAAAATCAGATAAAACACTTCCACTTTTTGGCCAAAAAGTGGACTCAACTTCTTGCACACACCCTTGTTATCCATGAATTATTATCTCATTTAATGATATGTGAAGAAATGCATATATGTGAAATGAATGGTTATTGAATTGATATTCTAACTATGGAGATGTATTATGTGTAATGCATATTTTGTTGAATAACTAATTGTCATGGGCATGTGTTAGTGGATGCAGGTATATGTTCAATTCCTCCAGGTGGAGGGGAAGTATCACTCAGGAGAAGATCTTGGTCGGGTAACCAGTAACGTAACCTATTTGAGCTTACACACACACTCATAGTAGTATGGTTGAGTCAAGTTATTATGTTGGGAGTTGGTAAATCATCCTTGGTTTGATGTGTCTGCATTAGTAAGGGTCTTGATTACTATTAAGTGCATTATTGGGTGATGTTTATCTGTTTGAGCTTGTGAGTTCTTCCCTGTATTACTATTCTTGTATTGATAAGTTAAACACACATGGAATATATGTGTGTATACATATGCATGTCGATGATAGACCATACGCATGAAGGAATGTGTAGATGAGGGTACATAGGTAGACGTACCTATGACGCTTACATGAACGGGTTGCTTATGCACATGGAATTATCAAATGGACCTTATGACATGTATATGTATATGTATAGATATATCAGGGTGATCCCATAATAGTGGTTTACAATTTTTGGCCAAACTGAACACTGGAATTTTTATTTTTAACTAAATCTTCACATTCGGACACCTATAGCGGCTAAACCGTGAGGAATTTGAAGATGATGCAAACTAGAGTCTCATCACATTTTGTCTGTAGATTCTAAAAATATTTTTTTCAAAATTTTTGGAATCAAATTGCACTTCTTTTTCCATCTCCCACAAAAATTGGTTTTTTTCAAAAAACAACATTTTTAAAAAGTGATGCACACCGTATAAGGCATAACTTTTTTTCCATGAAGGATAAAATTCTAATTCTTTCGAATTTAGATTTGTAACTCCGATATCTAGTGCTTGCACTTTGTTAGATAGTTTTTATTGAATATTTTTTCTTTAATCAAGTTTTGAAGTCAAACCAATGACAATTAGGACATGTATGACGGGTATAGCATTAACTTTTTTCAATAATTCTGGTGCACTCATATTTTCAATTTTTTTTTTGATAATATGCTATTTTTCCACATGTGCATAATAGAGACCTTCATTTTCGACGAAAACCTATGTTTAATAAAACTAAAAAAACAAATACATAACAAAACCAAAACATATTAAAATTATATTCATTGGATAGATCGTTTCGAGAAATACCTGAGTCCAATTGGGTTTGTGAAGATTCCCCAATTTTCATCCTCAACCTGAGCGTCAAAGCGTAAAAAATTAGGTTTTTTGTGTGAACAAAGTCAAAAATTAGGGAAAAGGGGGGTTCGCTAGAACCAGGGGGTTCTAGCGAACCCCCCTCAATATGCATTTTCCCTTTTGTTTTTTGGCGAGAAATGTGGGCCCCATGATTGATGGGTTCGGTCGAACCCTAGTTTGGTCGAACCCCTTTATGGTTTGGTCGAACTTGTAGGTTCATTCGAACCCCTAAAACCAATTTTTTTGCCATGGGGCCATTTTTTCTCAGTTTTCCTTCCTCCATCAAATTGTAAACCACTATTGTGGCTTCACCCATCACATGTAGATACTTATTAGTACGATAGTAATTGTGTATGTGCTTGGTATGCAATCAAATATATATATTATATATACATGTATCGATATACACGTATGTTTGGCAAACGAACATGCCCATACAAATGTATCAATATATGTACACATATGTATATATGTACATAGAGGAGTATATATATATATATAATGTGAATGTTAATTTGGTTGTATCCAATTGTATATTGAATGTATACATACTTTATTGGCATAATATATATATATATATACACTATGTGAATGTTAACTTGGTTGTATCGAATTGTATATCGAATGTACACACACACATATATATATATGAGTTGATATACATGTATATGTAAATATATGGATACATATTTATATATGACTATATGCTTAGAGGTCAATTTATTTAAGCAATGCTTAGAGGCTGATTTATCACATGGACATAGGTCGATTTTGTATGCAACATATACAAGCATTGTAAAGCCTGAATATTATACATACTGGCAATGAATTAAGATCGAACTATATGCAATATATAGTGCAACAAATAAGTCGATATGGAGTATTTGACTTGGTTGATGCTTTGTGGAAAAACCTCTTTGACTTAGTAAACTGCAATCAGATATTGGAATATTTGCAGTGCTATAAAGTGAAATGTAGGATAATAGGATAGGTAACAACAAAGTAAGGAAATGGTCAAAGCTGAGTTATGAGACAAAGCGACTCATCATTCATGTTGAGTGTAGACTCATTCGACTAAATACAAGTGTTACATTTTAAGTGTTGACTGATTTAATAAGTAAAATCCGTGCCAATTTGTAGGGAAATGGCTGCTTGCTTGGTGCCATACTATGAAGTTCTTATTGTTGTAGAAGTCCAATCTAGGAACAATATGACTGTAACCATTTGATCATGTGCAAATTGAAATAGTCTTAATTTTCTATCAACCAAAGAGGTCGACTTGTAGCTTCTTATGTTGAATACACTCTTTGCTTGTTCGCCACCTTTTAGCTGAGTTGAGTGAGTCAACTTGCTTTGATTTTGCTATCAATATACATGCCTTATTTGTAGGTTGTGAAGTCTCTTTGTTGCTGTATAAATAGAAAGGCTTATGCTCTCTTTTGGGACACATTCCATTTGCATTCTATTTCATTCTACTCTGCATTTTCTAATCTACAATATTTTATTGTATTCTGGGTGAGTTTTGAGTATTTTGAGAGAGCATTTCATCATTTTGAAAGAAGTATATTATCAACTTGAGAGAGAGGTTTACTGAGGCATTTCTTGTGAGATCAAAGCAAAGAGAGTTGTTGTTTTGTAAAGTTGTGAAACAAACAGTCAATTGGACAAGCATATTTTAGACATGAGGATAATCTTCCTTTATTTGTCTTTGTTTATAAAAGATTGATTCTTGAGTGTTTAATTGATATATTGAGTTTACTTGCATTAGGGAAAGATAGCATTTGTTTTGAAAGGAAATTAGAAGTTGTTTGTGTTGTTTTGTGAAGCGCTTGTAATTACTCCTTAATAAAGGGGATTTTTGCCATAGGTATTTATATACTAGATATGATTAAACAAGAGTGGCTTAAGGGTTACTCATAGCTAAGTTATTTGATTATACTAGATAGCTAGTGGGTTACTTCTGGGATTGTTTGTCCATTGAAGGGAGGAAACTTTTACATTTACTTTGTGAGTAGAATTACTCTAGAGTATGTAAGATAAATGATAGGTGAATTATGGGGTTAAAGATTGCCCATAGGAGGGATTGCTTATGCATAGATTATAGTGACCTTAAGTCAAAACGAGCTTAAGTAAGTGTAAGTGAATATAATGACCTTCACTCAAAGTATTGAGTGAGAACACTTTAGCCAAAGTAGTGTGATTGCCTTTGGCTCCATTGTCAGTTCACCGTGTCCATGTAGTGCATGCTAGTTCTAGATTGTAGGGTTACAAGTTCTAGTCATGTAGGGCACAACACTAGGCTCAGTGTGGTTGTCATACGAGGTTACTCCAATCTCTTCATCGAAGGGTAGGGCCATGTATCATATGATAGATGTGAGGGGGACCACATAAGCAGGCGACAAAAGACCAAGGTTTTGAAAGGCGGATCTTGGATCCTGGACCATCTATATCTATTGCTTTGAAGCTCGATTGAGCTATGTATGCACTTGTACGCATTCTTGGAATATTGTAATTTGTGAAATTATTATATTGAAATGGAATCCTTGTTGTATATTGTTTTGGAATCTATGTTCATTTGTTCTTAATAAAGAAAATAATTTTTTTTATTGCAATGGCTTGTTACATAGGTTATTTACTCACAAAGTGAAAACTTAGGAAAAATTACTTCAGTGAATGGTTGGCATGTTACATGTGGTATCAAAGCTACTAGGTTTAACTCTCAAACCTATGAGCTCATCATACTCTCCGTCCAACATTATTTAATGTTTGGAAATTCTTGTGCCAGGATGGTACGTCTCAAGTTAACAACTAGAAAGTCTGTAATTAGAAATGAGCGCTATCTCAAGGCCAAGAAGGAAAGAGAAGCCATCACTAGAACAATTGAGGGTACTAACTACAAAAATTCCATCTGGTTAAGTGACATTGAAACCTTTAGTCACACACTTTCTTGAATCAGTGATGTGGAGAGAAAGATGAAGATGGAGGCTAAATATAACTACATACCTTCCGTCTCACCAGAAAAGTCTAAGTCATTATCACTTTCTAGGGATATGCCCTTGGAAGGAAGTGTTAGTCAGACATTTATCTTTAGGGACCCTTAGAGAGTTCTTCCAATGGCGGAAGTAATTGTAATTTCCTCGAGTAATGAGTCTGGGGGTTATGTAGCTCACAACTATGTATCAGATGATAAATCTGAAGGCTATTATCAATTTTGGGATAGGTATGAACAAATGAGAGATGAACAACAATCTCAATCTATAGGATATACTCCATTAAATTATGTGTTAGAGAGTGAATCCGAGGGATACTTTCCACTCGACTATCTAAATAGTCACTCCATGTAATCAAAGGGATATTGAAATCCTTGAAAAATGAAGAAAATCGTGTGTTTATCGAAAGCATGTGCTTAAGCCTTATGTGGAATTCCTTATGTGCGAAGTAATGCTTATTTAAATGTTTTCCATAAGATAGTTGATAACATGATTAAATCTAACATGGATAAAACATTAAGGTAAAATCCACTCTTGTGAAGATGGTGAGGACATGAACCAACCCTGGCAGAAGCCAAGGAGTTGGGTAAGGACCAATAGGAGTTGAAGCTAGATTGGACCAAATCTTAGCAAGGTTGGAAAACCTTGAACACGAAAGGGTAAAGGGTAGGGTTGAGAAGGAAGTTCCTAATAATGAGCATGAGGGAGAAAAATATTCTCACGAACATGATCAAACTCATGATCATGAGAGAGAGAAATCACCTTCTCTATTTGAGGAAACAAATAAGAAGCATATGGCTTCTAAACTTTGCAGAGATATGAAGAAAATTACCCCACCCAAGTTTGAAGGAAGTGCCAACAAAGACGAAGTTGAGGCTTGGTTAGTCCAAATGGAGAAGTATTTCGAGATTTTAAATTATATTGAGGTCACCAAAGCCACATGGGGTGCATACTAATTAGCAAGAGAAGCCTCTAACTAGTGGATGAATAAAAAGATGGAACTCAATATTAACTCATGGAAACTGACATGGAGTGAATTTGTTGAGATTTTCTGTAAGATATGGTTGCCCCAACTCTATTTTGACTAGGAACTCATGGATTTTTAGAGTTTGAGACAAGGTAATATGGCAGTCAATGAGTATTGGGAGAAGTTTACCCATTTGTTGGGTTAGGTTCCTATGTACTAGAAAGATGAATGCTTATGTATAAGAAAGTTTATCATGGGACTTAACAGTTAGATCAGAGGAGAGGTGGATGTGCACGGTCCAATGTAACTATGGATCTTGTGTATGAGAAAGCGGTTAAATAGGAGCAAAAGCTCAAGGCTATCTCCACCTGTTAGGAAAATAGAGACCGTAAGAAGGTTGCAAGAGTTCAAGACAAGCCAACTCCAAAGAAGGTGGAAGTTGTGCAAAATGTACCCAAATAAGGGGGAAAAGGATCTTGTAATGTTGGTAAAGAATCAAAAAGGGAACACAAGAGACATGGTTCTAGTGGTGGGAATACCAACAATGCTGGTGGAAATGCTAGTAAATCTGGAGAACTCACAAGGAAGAGAGGACCGATTACTAGATGTTTTACATGTGGAGGAGACCACTATGCTAGAGAATGTCCCAATAATTCTTCTGGGTCATGATCTTATGGTAATCCACTATCTACCCAACAAGCGATGTTCCAACAAAAGATACATGCAATTGTGGATGATCGCCAAGTGGAGTATCAATTGACTCCAATTGAAACTCTAGGTATTTTGTTTGGCTTACCCATTTCTGCACTTATAGATACTAGTGCAACTAAAAATTTCATTTCACCTAGAATAGCTAAGTAATTATCTAGAAAGGCTGGATACATGGCAATGTCTTGGGATGTAAAGTATGCAAACCAAACAAGAGTAAAGGTGGAACAATGTTTGTTCGAGGCTAGGATAGAGCTACCTTTTTTTTCTACATAAGTGAACATGTATGTCACGCCTTTAGGATCCTATGATGTTATCTTAGGTATGAATTGGCTATGGAGACATAGGGCTAAGGTAGATTGCCATGCTAAAACTGTAGAATGCCTAGATGATCTTGGTAACCAAGTGAAGTTTCAAGGGATACCTAGAGAGGTCAAGATTCGTCAAATCACTACAATGTAACTATTAAGGGCTAAGAAGAAATGGTGTGCAAACTTTTTGCAGTCAAGATAGAAGAACTTGAAGAGAACCTTGATAAATTTGGGTCACAAAACTTCCAAGAGATGGAAGAGGGTGAAATGGATGAAACATGAATGTCAAATAGGGAGAGATATCCTATACTGAGAATTTTTTTGAATGTGTTTCTAGATTAGTTACCTGGGTTGCCACTAAAAAGGATATTTTACTTCTCTATAGATATAGTTCTAGGATTTGAATTGATTTCCAAGGTGCCATATAGGATGACAACAACTGAGCTGATGGAGCTTAAGGCACAGTTGCATGAACTATTGTCTAAGGGGTTGATAAGACCAAGTGTGTCACCTTGGGGAGCACCAGTTATCTTTGTGAAAAAGAAGGATGGTACTTTGCGTTTGTGCATTGATTATCATATGCTTAATAAAGCTATGGTAAAGAATAAGTATCTGTTGTTGCGCATTGATGATCTTTTCGATCAAATGAGGGGAGTTGTATTTTCCAAGATTGATCTAAGATCTAGATATCATCTGTTGAGGATTAAGGATGAACACATCTTTAAGACCACATTTATAAGTTGATATGGACACTATGAGTTTACAGTTCTACCCTTTGGTTTAACAAATGCACCTGCGACATTTGTGAATTTGATGAACAATGTATTTAGGGATTTCCTAGATAAATTTGTCTTGTTTTTTCTAGATGCCATCTTGATTTATTCTAAGGATGAAGAAGGTTATTGCAGACATTTAGAGATAGTCCTACAACATTTAAGAGATCATAAGTTGTATGGTAAACTCTCTAAGTGCACCTTCTTTCAGAGAAGAGTGCACTATCTTGGACATGTAATCTTAGCTGATGGAATCTTTGTAGATTGAGCTAAGATAAAGGTAGTGTTAGAGTGGCCAGTACCCAAGAATGTATTTGAGGTAAGGAGTTTCATGGGTCTAGCAGGGTATTATAGAAAGTTTGTTGCAAACTTCTCCAAGATTGTTTTTT
Organism: Sequoia sempervirens; assembly: GCA_007258455.2. Classification (NCBI taxonomy): domain Eukaryota; kingdom Viridiplantae; phylum Streptophyta; class Pinopsida; order Cupressales; family Cupressaceae; genus Sequoia; species Sequoia sempervirens. The sequence continues at coordinate 14,046 of VDFB02177220.1, read as the reverse complement.
TGATTACTTCTTTGCAGAGAAAAGGGAAGAAACTTGAATGGATAGAGAAGTGTTAAGAAGCCTTTGACCTACTAAAAGAGAAACTGACTATTGCACAAATCAAAGAAGCTAAAACCTTATGATCAAAATTATGCATCGTATGATTTGGAGTTAGCAGTCGTGGTTCATGCATTGGAAATGTGGTGACATTACTTGTTAGGGAAGCCCTTTGAGATGAAGACTGATCATAACAGGTTAAAGTATCTATTCACTCAACCTAATCTAAATGCTAGGCAGAGAAGATGGTTAGAGCTAATAGCTGATTATGACTTCAACATCAGTTACATCAAAGGAAAGGAGAATCGGGTTGTCAACGCATTGAGTCATAGACATCATATTGCTTCAATAGTAACAATTCAAATTGAATTTAAAGGTCAAGTGTTGTAGAAATGCAAAGAGGATGAGTATTACTTGCAAGTCAAGCAAGCACTCACTAGAAATCCGCAAGATACTGGGTATGAAGGTTTTCATTTTGAACCTAATGGACTACTTAGATATAAGGGGAGAATGTATGTACTTGATGTAGAAGAGTTAAGGAATCTGGTATGGAAAGAAGTACATGAAGCACCATACTCTGGACACCTTGGTGTGAAAAAAATGATGGCAGATGTGAAGTCGTTATATTTTGGAAGGGGATGAAAGGAGATGCTGCTAGATTTGTAGCTAGGTATCTTGAATGTCAAAGGGTGAAAGCGGAGCATCATCATCCTGTAGGCTTGTTATACTCACATGATATACCATAGAGGAAGTGGAAATTCATAAGTATGGACTTTGTGCAAGGATTGCCTATGTCAAGAAATAAGTACAATGCCATTCTTGTGGTGGTAGATAAGCTTACCAAAGTAGCACATTTCATACCTGGGAATCTAACAGATGGAGCACCTGTCACATCAAGGAAATTTGTGCAAGAAGTGTTTAGGTTGCATGGGATTCCTGAAAAGATTATCTCGAATAGGGATGCACAAGTCACTTCTAGGTTTTGGCAAACCTTGTTTTCTGTACTAGGGACTCAACTAAATATTAGCTCAACTTATCATCCAAAAACAAATGGGAAAACTAAAAGGGCGAATCAAGTATTGGAAGACCTACTTAGAATGTATTGCATGGATCAACAGTACAAGTGGGAGGACTACTTTCCTTTAGTGGAGTTCACTTACAACAATTCTTACCATTCCACGATAAAGATGGCTCCTTTCAAAGCATTATATGGTTGAAAGTGTCAAACTCCTATAAGTTGGGATAAATTTGAGGACATAGTGAGTCTTGGGCCAAAAATGTTGGTTGAAATGGAGGACCAAGTTAAGATTGTTAAGCAAAGGTTGGCTGAAGCTAATGACCAACAAAAAAGCTATTCTGATGCTAAAAGAGTGTCCCGTAATTTTTTTGTAGGTGACAAGGTGTTGTTGAGAGTGAAACCTTACAAGAGCTCCATTAAACTTGGAAAGTCTTCCAAGTTAGCCCCGTGCTATGTAGGACCTATTGATATTCTAGAGGAAGTAAATCTGATAGTTTATCGAATTGCATTGCCACTACTCTTGCCAAGATGCATAACATCTTCCATGTGTCCTACCTTAAGAAGTATATACTAGGTGATAATCATGCGATTGATTGTAATGCTTTATAGGTACAGGACCTCAGAGTGGTAACTCTTGAGCTTTTCAAGGTGCTCAGAACATGTAAGCTTCGCTTGCGTAAATGAGAAGTCTTGCAATGCAAAGTCTAGTGGGACTAGTATGCAGAAGACTTAGCCACTTGGGAAGACTATGCTGAGATTCAACAAAAGTTTCCTCATGTTTTAGATGCATTTGAGTGTACTTGAAAAAAAATATGTTGTTTGTGTGTTTGGTTTATGTTGCTACATAAAATCATCGGGGACAATGATTCACAAGGGGGGAGTAAGTTACACCCCAATTGTGTACTTACTATTTACTATTACTATGTAGGGTAAATGTGAATGCAATTTGAATTCTGAAGATGAATAAATTGTGCTTGCACTTTATTATCCATGAATTATGAATGAATGTTATCTCATTTAATGATATGTGAAGAAATGCATATATGTGAAATGAATAGTTATTGAAGGGTTAAGCCACAATAGTGGTTTATAATTATAAGGAGGAAGGAATTTTCTTTTTTTTTTTTGCTTTCACTATATCAAGGGGTTCGTTCGAACTAAGAGGTTCAAGCGAAGCCATTGGTTTGGTTGAACCCCTTGTTCGACCAAACCCCTCAACGGACATACAAAAAATTAATATTTTATTGGGTTTGATCGAATGGGGGTTTGACCGAACCCGTTGAATTAGGGCATTTAAAAAAAAAAAACTTGTCACTGTTGCATGCACTAGTCACATTCTTTTTTTGTTGTGGCGAACGGCGAACGTGAACAACAAACAAGGACGGTGAACCCAGGTAAAAAACGTGCACGAGCTTGAAAGCCACAGTTCATCAACCTTCAACCTTGACCTCCATAGCGAGCAGTAGGTTGGTAAACTTGAAATTGCGTTTCAAACTACATTTGTTTGAAAAAAATTTATACCCTAAATGTAAAATGTGAAATGTTTGAAATTTACAGTAGATTTGAAATTAAGTTTGTTGAAATTGAAATTGCATTTGCTTGAAAGTTTCTAAAGCCTTTTCAAAAAAAATTATTTCTATTATGCTTTGATGAATGTTCATACCCTATTTCAAAGCTCCAATTTTGGCATGGGCAGGGAGTGTTGAATTTGGCTTAGTTGGTAATTCCATTTGCTTGAAAGATTTTACAAACCCATTTTTAAAATCTATCAAACAATTAACGTGCATTGTCTATGCTTCCACATTTTGCATACATTTCTACCAAGGCACCTGCCAATTACATTTGTTTGAATGTTTCTAAAGCCTTACCTGTTAATAGATTTATTTGAGGCATTATATCAAACAGTTCATGTGCCTTCCACATTTTGCATACATGTCTACCAGGGCACTTGCAATTGCAACTACAACATCTGGTAAAATTCTCCCTTGATGATTTGATTGATGTCCATACCCTGTCCAAAGCTCCCATTTTTGCACAAGCAGAGGGAAGGTTGTGGAATTTGACTTTACAGCTACCAATTGCATTTGCTAGAAAGTTTCTAAAGCCTTTTCAACAAACCATTTGCTGCATAGAGTTGTTTTCATCACCATGTTTGATAAAATATAATGAAATTAAGATATTAGTAACCATTGATGTTTATTACATTGTAGAATTCTAAAATTTTGATGTATCCTTGAACTTGTAAAATTCAAATATTTTATTCTTGTAATAAAATTTTCATAATGTTTGTACATACAATAGGAAACTTGGTAACATTGAAGAAAATCATTGAAACTTGCAATGTTATAAGGAAATTTGACTTGATCCCTTCTTGTGCATAGTCAAGCCTCATTGATCAATTCCTTTATTTTGATAACATTTAGAAGACAACAAGTAGCAAATGTGATTGGGATTATACGTATGGAATTATGCTTAGTGTTTGAAATTTAAGATTTTGTGTAATGGAATGTGATGCATTGTCCATGTTAAAGAGACCTAGTGTAAGAAAGTTAGGGTAACTTTAAGATTTTTTGATACAAGGGTTGGTGTAGTTGATGTGACTAATGCAAGAGATTGTGTAGTGATAATTGACTAATTATTTGTAAAAGAAAGACAAAGTTGGGTTTTCTTAAAAATGGATCAAATTTATAGATATATTGAGGATATAGATGACCTAGGGTAATGTCCTTTTACACATGTCCTAGGGAATAATTTGAAAGTTTTGGCATAGAAATTGATGGGTAAAGACAAGTTGGAACTCAAAATTTGGGAAAATCCTCACCTACGAATTTGAACTAGGTCAAGGCACTTGCATTTTTGAATCTAGCAAAGAAAATTTAATGTTCTAAAAGCTTGAATTATTTTTAGCAAGGATAACATGATATTTTTTAAGTACAAGCTTAAGTTTAAATCTTGCAAGAAAGCTAAATTGAAATCAAAATTATATGTTTGAGGCAATGCATATAAGACACCCATACAAAATAGTACAAAAGAAAGAGAAAAAATGTAAAGAATACACTGGTAACCTATACTTGAGAGCATTAAAATTTTGAAATTAAACATAAAGAATAATAGGATTTATAAATTAAATACATGTCAAGGCTAAATTATATAATATCAAAAAAGACTATTTTAAAGTTTAAATTTATATTTTAATTTTAGGGTAAATACTTCTAGTTGAATTTATGAATTAGAAATAGAAATTTTGAAAGGGCCCCACCCTTTTACAAAGACCAATAAAGAGACAATAAAGAGACAAAAAAGGATAAATCATATTGGCATGGAACAACAATAAGAAATATATAGTTGTAAGTTAGAAAAATAACATCCAATTAGAAATACTCCACCAATAGTGGCAATGTATCTAATAAAGAGGGTTGTTTTCCGAAAAACATTAGTAGATCTATCATTTCACAACAACTTGAATCCAAAATTCTTCAAGGAACTATATCTTATTGTCAACCTTATCCTTTTCCATGAATGAACCTAGTTCCTTTCTAATGGAGTTTCCAAACTTGAGACCAAAGGGAATAAAGGGTTCCTATAATCTTCTAACTTGAACCTTCTTCATATTTTTAAATTATTAGAAGGAATACGAAGAGGTGAATGTTGCAATTCAAGAGAATGGTAGAGCTAATGAACTCCAACTAATCCATCGCTAACATGATTCTTGTCTCTACCAATCTCCTCTAAATTTCTCTTGACAAGACCTTCTAAATTAGTCATGTCTACAAGAGGACCAACCACCCCTCGATTATGCCCAAAGGGAGCCTCAACCAAATCCTAAGTTAAACAAGGCTCCATCTCATCCTTATGCATTTTGTTCAACCTTGCCTTCCTCTAAAATTCCTACACCTATAAAATACATAGCTAGACACATGACAATCCAGTGAAAACACAAGAAAATCCTATAGCATGGCATGTTGAACCCAAATAACCAAATTCAAAAATAATTTAATCTATAAGTATAAATAGTTTGATGGTAGAAACTTTATACATATAAAAATATGATAAATGTGTGATTATTTTTCTTTCCAATCTATAAATTTTTGATGTGCTTGGCTATATAATTGAGATGATTCACTCATAATGTAATGATAAAAATTTAGTATGTATCAAAGAAATATTTCTAAGACATCAAGCTACCATTCTACACAACTCTCATGGAAATAAGAATATTATTTTATTTTAACTAAATAAATTGTGTGTACTCTAGATCTTGAATTACTAATTAATTTTGAATTATATACTTATAATTTAAAATAAAAGCATCCTTTGTAACATGGAATAGATAGGTTAATTAATGAAATAAAATATGTTTTTATATTAAGAAAAATTTACAAATATATGGAACTCATACATTGAAAAATTGACTAAGACAACTCTATATGAGAATTAAGATGAAAATAATTTATATACGTTCTTTCAATAATTAACATTAGAAATTAATACTTGGCTCATATTGTATAATCACACTAGAAACCAACAATGGAAGATTGAGAGTCTCAACTAAGAATTCCACCTTATAGATAACATTCATACTAGAAGCCAACAACTAAAGACCAAATTTCATAAATAAAGTTCACATGTTATATATCATGCCTTTGAGGGGTCCACAAGTACCATCAACCTTTTGAAATCCTTCTCCATCTAAATGCATCCATTCCAAGACCATTGGGAGGTGGGTAGATCCCAAGTTCCTTAATTTCTTGTAGGAATTTAATCAAGAGTAGGACATTGTGACTTTGGCATGCAAATTTAAATCTAAATGGGCATCCAAAAAATACAAATTCATAACTAAATTTAATTCAAAAAGTGGGCCACCTATGGCCTTCTATAAACTTCTCAAAGATGCCATTCCCATAAATGATAAATTAAAAGTTAAGTTATGACCTTCACCAAAATGACATGAAATTATCTTTCTAAGATGTCATATTTGCATAAATCCCTCAAAGAATTTTTTTAACTAATTTTAAACACTCAAAAAAATACATATATATAAATATATATTTCATTTATAAATTCTTGGAATATATCAATCCATCACAATTAAATTCTTAGACATCATGCATACTATTTTTGATGTATTCACAAAGCCACCTAGGGTCTCATAAGACTTGAGTAGGTGAATACCAATATGCATATCTAATGGTGAGGTAAATGGAGGGGGATTAGGAGTAAGTTCATATATATCTATTACTTATTTTGCAATCCAATATATTGGTTGGAGAGGTTGCATTTGAATAGAAGGAGTGAAGATAAGGTCTATTAAAATATGACTCACCATCTTCTCTATTCTTAGGATTTTGGAGTTTATCAAAATATCCTTTGTCGATCTCAACCAATCTTTGCTTCAACTTCCAAATCATCCACACAATCCTCCCTGAAATATTCAATATGTGAAACATAATTATGAGGAAGATACAAATAATCCTTGACATAGCTTTTTGTATCAAAGGATAATATGGTTCTATAATTTTAAACTATTTCCAATTTTGAAATCTAAATACAATCAATAATCTATTTAATCGAACAATAATCATAATTTTAAGGCAAACATAAATTACTTGAATCTTTTTAAGGTCTCTCATTAGATTCTACTTACTCTAGAACTTAAATTTAAAAAACAACATTAAAATCCACAAAACAAATTTCAAAGACATAATAAATTATTACAATATTATTTAAAATTTTAATTGTAATGAACATGTTATAGTAATAAATATTCAAATTTTAAATCTATGAAAATATATAACCAAATGATCCCTAGTTTTCATCTATCATTTGTGATGAGAATGTTGAATATTATAATTTTTTAGGCCAATCTTTAGGCACTAATTCACCATTGTTAAAATGATCCTTAGTTTATTCATTGTTTTTTTCATGATTATAAATTTTTACAATTTCTATTAAACCAAACTCAAAATAATGGTATAGATTAAGATTCTTGTCTTTATCCTACATTTGGGTCATGTTTGATTCTAGATTTATTATCATAATTAGAAGTTGTATAAATTGTTATTATATATTTTTTAACATATATAAAATGTATGGTTGGATTAGTGAGATATTTATAGTTCAAGTATGCAATATGAAGTCAAACTTTGTTAGATTTGATTCTTAATAAATTAGTTTTAACAATTCAATTTATAGCTTTATGCAATCTATAAGTTTAAATAGTTTGATGGTATCTAAACTTTATACATATAAAAATATGATAAATGTGTGATTAGTTTGCTTTCCAATCTATAATTTTTTGATGTTCTTGGCTATATAATTGAGATGATTAACTCATAATGTAATGATAAACTTCATCCTTATATGGAGGATTTTATATTATCTTCCATTAAATTCATCCTCTTTATGAGATTCTTATGAAATATTGATATTCTAGTGTGAATTCTTAATTTTAGTCATATCTTAACTTGATAAATTTAGGTTCAATGAAGGCAATATAACTTTTTTTTCACTTACATAATCCTATTTTGAAGTTAATTTATGTTAACAAATCTACCCAACAGGATTGAATTGGGGCCAGTTCCTGGCTAAACTGACACAAATCCACCCAACTTCCTTCACGCTAGTAATCTTTAACATACGAACCAAAAGTCACTTTACATATTTCTGCTCACCTGTTGAATCTTTCAATTTTGACACTCATAAACCTTGTTACTAATCTCATTTGAAGAGGTGGAACAACCAATCTTAGAGGGATCCTCATCCATAGGAGAGAGAAGGGAGCCATCAATCTAGGCTCTAGTACTATTCTAGAAATAGTAGAACTAGAAGCTAGAATCCTAACAATGATAGCCAAGTTGGATAATACCTAAGTTTTCATTTTCAAGGGATTGGGGAACACTTATTGGATGGGTATTATTTCTCCTTCAACACATTTTGATTAGGATTAAGAATTGAAATAATAAAATTCTCAAATTGGTATAAGAAAAAAATAAGCCCTTAGTGGAGGGGAGCTCATTTTTTTCCCATGTGCAACTCTAATAATAGATTTCTTAAATTACATGAGTAAATGAAAAGGGAAGCTAACAAGTCACATGCATCTAAGATTATTTATAAGATAAAAGTTATAGGATAAACAACATTTATAGTTTCCTTCTAGGATGAAATAAATAATCAAGTAGAAACATTTATATACTTGTGAGGAAATCATCTATATTTTCCTTCCTCTTGTATTTACTTTCTTTATGAGACTTCAAGCCCTTCATGGATAAACCACTTGTAGTAGCTCAATACCTTCCTCAATGGATTTAAAGGTTAACCTTCTTACTTTTTAACCAAAATTTTAATAACATTCAATTTTGTGTAATTTATGTCCACTATTATCATTTTAATTCAAAATAATGTAAGAAATTTATATATTTATTTAAAAATTAAAAAATATTAAAATAATAGTTTTAAATTAATTGAAAACATGGTTAGACCCCTCTAATTTTGTGGAACTATTTCTTAAAAGCTATTTTAGTTGAATTTTATATAATAGGCAAAGGAAGCCACATATGGCATTAAGACCTTCCTTGATGGTCTTTAAGTTAGGAAATTTTTAATTTCATTCATAGGTCTTGAGGTATTTTAAACAAAAGTTGTGTTTGGAAAAAAGGTATTTGGTACAAACTCCCAAAAAAATTAATGTTATATGTTTATGCTATTAACACATGAAATTTTGGGCCTTAAAATAGCCACATCATCCCCATATTTTAATACAAATGAGACATTGAGGCTTTATGTCACTTATAATAGATCTACAATTAGTTGATATAGCTCCATTTAGATCAATCCATATATCCTAATTTCTATCAAATCATAGGGTGTCAATTTCAATAATTACACAATGAAGCACATATGATTTTTCATTTGCTAGTAGAGGGAACTATCTTATTATGCCATTAAAATAAAATGTAGGTCCTCAATACTTTTCATCTTTATTTTCCATCATTACATTGAACCTTATAAGGGACATCTTCATTGGTAATCATCTAATGCATAAAGACAAATAATGTCAAACAATAGCCAGGTTAATTTTATAAATAACTTAAGATAATTTAAACATGGGTAAACAATAGAGTCAATCACATAATCTATCATATACTTATCAATCAAATTTCATAGATCATGTCTATTATTCTAATGACTAGCTTCCAAATAAAAGCATCCTTCTAAATAAATTAAAGTGTTCAATTATGGTTACATGTTACCAATTTTACTTCTTGTAAAATAATATAATCAATAGACTCATTAGAAATTATATTTACAAGCTTATCATCTGTCTCATTTTCTTCTCTTATTTGTGCCTTCAATAATGACTAGATTGATTTTACATGAACACCAATGTTAAGTAATGATGCTTTGTGTGCAATATAGTAATTTAAATTTTAGAACTATTTTAGATTATGTTTTAAATTTAAATTTTAGAATTGCTTTAGATTATGTTTTGTGTGCAATCTAGTAATTTGACTGTTTTGAAATTATTAAAAACTATGATAGATGTTGAATTTTTTTTGTTAATGGTATAAAAATATTATTGAAGATTAGATGAATTATTACAACTGTTTTAGATTTGTATTCCCTTTATCTAGATATATTATTTACCAAGGTCTCATTGCTCTTTTAGGTGTACATACATATATATAACATGGAAAATGTAGATCATGTTCCACCTCCAGATTCTTTGTTTGCAAATACCACTAATGAGATTAAAAAATTGAGAGACTCATTAGCATAGGGTGCAAACCCAAGGATATATTCTGAACCATGCATGTCAATATTGCATAGTTTAGAAAAACTAAGAGATGAACTTGAGAGTACTAGTACATTTTCCTCAGATAGAGTAGCTGCTATTCTTTCCCGCACGCAGGAAGAAGTACATGGTGATGTTCCCCTTAAATAAATATAGGATAGTGTGACCAAAGAAATGACAAAAAACACTTGTTTTCCTTTTTATCAAAATGTACGTAAGGTTAGGGGATACCAGGTCACTAGATGTGTCGATCGTGCTATGGCTGAATTATCTACCCACAATTTCTTGCAACACATGGTCAACACCCAAACAATTACCAGATTCCATTATATTTTGTTTAGCAGTTGTATGCTGAGATCTATTTGGGCCTCAAATTCAACTACTTGGACATGATTCCACCATATGCTAGTCAGGGGCATGGCAGGATTGCCAATAGGCCCACCTATCATCGAGTAGATAAACTAGCCCCAGTGTTTAGGGCATTGGTTGGTGAGAGGTCTCCTGCTCTCACCCCAGCTCTAGCCCCCATAGCATATGAGGTTGTCGTTGCTTCCCAAAAGGAAGCAATTGACACTATAGGTGACATTGCGGCTGCCACCACTAGGATATTTGATGATCATGTAGGTCAGTATTTGATGTCCAGATGTTCCTGATCCACACCATTTTCAGCACAATGGAACACCATGGATCCTTTTACAGCGGCTGACATCCCTACTCCCACACAGCTTGATGCACTTATAGGAGATATGGCATGCAAGACTCTGCATTGTTTGGCTGAGGACCTGTTGGAGGCATATGCCCACATTGCATAAGACTATGGGATCGATATAGAGCATGTCAAAGATCGTTTGACACATGGATTCCGTTCAGCTCGAGGATCCCATCACTCTCAGCCGAGCACTAGTGCGCATCAAGATCCACCTATAGTTCATTCGGTAGCTACACAGACTATGGGCTTTACTGATATGTTGATTGGTTCAGGTTCATCATTGCCGATGCCATCTCACCTTCATAGTCCTCTACATTCATAATTTATGACATGACATGGGATAGATCAAATGGATGCAGATGTTAGTTCGTCGCTTGACTGTTTGGTGGATATGGTGGAGGTGACCATTTCAGAGGACTTAGGTCATCTGATATCAGATGATGTGCATGTATGTGTGCATGTGCATGTTTCAATTCTTTTTTAATTATTTTTAAATTTTTGTTTTAACTAGATATTCATGTAAGTTGATATATATGTATATATATTGTTATAGGTGGACATACCTCATGTCACTCCTAGCCTTGGTCCAGATCGTGTACATGATCGACATGACTCTGTGGATGAATCTGCTGCCAATGGACATGTGAGTTTTAAATTTTTATATATACATGTGTATATGTACATGCAATATGTATTCATAGATCTAGATAGATATTTAAAAATACAAGTTCATTTAAAAATAACTTTCATAAAATTTATTTAATATAAATTATATGTATTTAACACATTTTGTACACAACTTTATTTGTAGGGCTCAACACATCCATCAAAGCAGGACCGTTCTCATTCAAATGGTCATTCGACTAGGAGTCGACATTCATATTAGGCCATGCACACTAGATTTATGATCTTTACTACATGTATTTGCTTATATGATCATCTTTAGTATTCGAGATTTGATGATCTCTAACTTACATTTTCTTATATGATATACATACATTTGCTTATTTGTTGATCTTTAGTATTCGACATTTGATGATCTCTAATTTACATTTGCTTATATGATATGTATGTATACATTTTCTTATATGATATATACATACATTTGCCTCTTTGCTTATAACATGTGTTATGTACATTGAATCTCTTTACATGTATGTACATGTATTTGCTTATGGTTACATGTTTACATGATATATGTATACATTTGCTTTAAATATTCAATATACATACATGTTTGCTTATTTGATGATCTCTTACAACTTACATTTCCTTATATGATATGCATTTGATCTCTAGTAGAATTTTAGGAAATCAATGCCACTTTATAATTAAGTTCATTCATGTTGATCACAATAAATATTTTTTAAAAATGACTTAAGCAACACGAACCATTGAGTTGAGAACAAAATATAATATTTTTGAAAAGTAACTTGAAATTCAATTCAAATATAATTAAGAAAATTCAATTCAAATTATACCTCTATTATACATTTTTGACAAGTAACAAAATTCTAAAATTACTAGATGTGTTGTGCATACCTATGCATTAAATAACAACAAACTCCACAATGAAATAAGCAGCTATGTTTACCCACTTGATTTATTTAAACTAGGATATAGTTATTCCGTAGCCTGTGAATAGTTTTCCCCATCCCCATATGCATATAAATAGAAGCTTATGGTGTATTTTTGGATATCAAATTACCGGAATTAATTCACATTTATATACTTAGATAGATTTTGGAAGAGTTTTTGTTGTTATTCTCGAGGAGGCAAATGTGAGGCAACATCAACTAAGGCAGGGTGGGAGAGGAATTGCTAAGTTGGTAGAGGACTTGTTTTTGAGTCATGCTAAGTTGAAGAGAAAATGGGACAACAAGAAAAAGAAAAAATGTGTCTCAACGAAAATTTTCAAAAGAAGAAGAACAAAAGAGGCGTGAACAAAACTTGGAAAATTATCATAGAAAGAAACAAGGTACATGCTTGTTTCTTCTCTCTCTCTCTCTCTCTCTCTCTCTCAAGTGTGTGTTTAGGAATTTTATTAACACCTCAATTTGTTTTTCTTATAAATATATTTCCAATAGTCATCTTGCATAGACATTCCCTAAATTCTTTATCATCTATTTCCAATTGCTTTTGTTCCATAGAATTCTTAAGTTCAAGAATCTTTGATTTTATTTGTTTCAACTCCACTTAGATAACTCATAGTCTCTCACTTTCTTTGCTTGCATGTAAATTCAAACAACAAGTAGGAGTTTCTCAAGCTGGAGTCGAGCCAAATCTAGATATTGGATCAAACAAATCCGCTGAAGAACACATGGACCTTGAAGTTAGGGAGGAGACCCAAGTTCAAACAATGCTTGTTGGAGAGGGGTCAAGATCACTTCCTTCTATTGGTATGGATGAGCATATAAAACTAGCAGAAAATTCTCTCACTTATATAATCATGTCTTACCACTTTTTTTGCTTGCATACATAAACTTCACTTATATAACATCACCTCTCACTTTTGTTAGCAAAATATTTTTTGACATGTAGGAAGGGCTCAACAAGCAGGAAGTTCTCATGCTTAAGTCGAGCCAAATCTAGACATTGGATCAAATGAATCCGCCCAAGAACACATGGTCCTTGAAGATAGGGAGGAGGCCCAAGTTCAAACAATGCATGTTGGAGAGGGCTCATGATCACTTCCTCCTATTGGTATGGATAAGCATATAAAACTCGTTGAAAAGGTGAGGAAACAAATTTCTCATAGAAATTTAGATCATTTACTTGAAATGGATATGGAGAAACTGAAATGTTATGCCAACCAACCATATAATAAGAGAAAGAGGTCAATGACTAAATTTGTAAATGGAATAATCAATCATCATTTCAATCATCTTGATACACTTGAAAAAACCCAATTATTTATCACCTTTACTTCTTTGTGATGAGCTCAAAGAGTCATTACAATTGTTGGGTGTACATTTGGCATCAAATAAGAAGAAACACATGGGATTACAAAAGGATATTGTTCAAAATGTTAAAAAGGGTTTAGATTCCATTGGGAAAGGATCTTGATTAGTGGATAAGGCTACTACAAGAAGGGTGATGTTGAAATCTATTGTACATCAAGATATAGCAAAAAAAAGAAAAATGTCTGCACTTTCAACTGAAATTGGTTATAGTAGAACCACATTAATAAAATATGAGAAAAAGAGAGTTTTTGGATGAGAGTTTAGAAGGCAATTGGGCAATTATGTGTAGATCTCCCCATTCTGACAAGATTGAAGCTGTTGTTAGGAACTTGGTCTCAGGTTTTTGGCATGATCAAATTCGTCCATCATCAAATACTAGAGATGTTATGAGACACATGATTGGACCCGGTATTTATGAAAATCATATCAAACATTGGCTAGACATAACACAATTTGAGATGTATATGAACTTTTGTAATGCATATCCTCATATAAAGATTGGAAAAATAATGTTTCAAAGGTTAAAGCC
>VDFB02177219.1:0-14051 GCA_007258455.2 Sequoia sempervirens | reverse complement strand
TTATTGTTAATGGTAAAAATAAGCTGATAACCAAAATACCCATGACTACTACTATGATGTTTTCTCTTAGTATAAAAAACAATATGCATTTAAATTTTAGTCCTCTCGTAAAGGACACTTAGTGGTTATGGCATCTTAGATTTGGTTATTTCATTTTTGGTGGACTAAATCTTTTGCATAAAAAGAACATGGTAATAGGTTTACCATTTATCCAAAGACTAGATGAAGAATGCGAAGGTTGTATTGTTGGAAAACACCATAGAGAACCCTTTCCAATAAGGGATTCTAGGAGAGCTTTAGTGCCATGGGAGCTAGTTCACTCAAATCTATGTGGACCAATTGAGGTTGCTTCATTATCTGGTATGAGATATTTTTTGACATTTATTGATGACTAAAGTAGGAAAATTTGGGTGTATCCTTTGAAAAATAACTTAGATAATTTCAAGAAATTAAGAGAATTTAAAGAATTAGTTGAAAAATAAAGTGGCTACTTTCTCATATTTTTAAGGACTAATAGAGGCGGAGAGTATATTTCACATGATTTTCATTATTTTTTAATTGAAAATGGCGTAAAAAAGCAACTAACAACAAGGTATACACCTCAAAAAAATGGTGTAGCTAAGAGAAAAAACAAAGCAATTTTAAATATGGTAAGGAGTATGCTTAGTATTAAGAATTTACCCAAAGTTTTTTGGGAAGAAGCAGTTTGTTGTGTAGGTTATATTTTGAATAGATGTCCTACAAACTCAGTTTGGGGCATGACACTAGAAGAAGCCTGGGGAGGATACAAACCTTAGGTAGATCACCTAAGAATTTTTGGTTGTATTGCTTATTCTAATGTTCTAGATGCACTCAGAAGTAAATTGGATGATAAGGAAAAAAGACATATTTTTGTTGGGTACAATGAAGAATCTAAGGCATATAGGTTGTACAATCTTAAGAAAAAAAGTTGGTGATAAGTAGCGATGCCAAGTTTCTTGAAGATTAGGAGTGGTGTGAGAATCTAAAAGAGAAACATCAACAAGTTAACATTCAAGATGAAGCTACAAATCAACAACAAATTTTGGTTGTTAATACATGAGCTAGTAGTATTAGCATTCAACAATCAACACTAAGAAGAAGCTATTCTTTATCTCCACCAAGTCATATACATGTTTCATCAAGTATTTCTTCATCATCCATGGCAAAATCTCTAAAAATGTGGCAAAAAACAAGGAGCTTGTCTGACATATATTAAGAAACAACAGAGGTAAATGAAGATATTTGTCATTTTGCTATTTTTGCTGATAGTGATTCTATTACATTTAAAGAAGCTATAAATGATGATAGATGGGTTTAAGATATGAATGAAGAAATTGCATCCATAGAAAATAATCAAACTTGGGAAATTGTAGATCTCCCCGAGCATAAAAAGCCAATTGGAGTATAGTGGGTGTATAAAAAAGTGCAATGAGCAAGGTAAAGTGAATAAATACAAGGCTAGGTTGGTAGTGAAGGGCTCCAAACAAAAATCAGGTATTGATTATAATGAAGTTTTTGCACCTGTTGCCAGAATGGATACTATTCGCATGATTTTAGCTCTTTCAACACAAAAGGGTTGGAAACTCTTTCATATGGATGTAAAATCAGCATTCTTGAATGGTGTATTAGAGGAAGAAATTTACATTGAGCAACCACTTGGTTTTTAGATTAAAGGTCATAAAGGTAAAGTACTCAAACTAAAGAAAGCTTTGTATGGTTTAAAACATGCACCTAGAGTTTGGTATGAAAGGATTGAATCTTTTTTTTGAAAAATGTTTTTGAAAAATTCCCTTATGAGCCCACCTTATTCATAAAAAAAAATCAACAAGGAGATGTTATGATATTTTGCATTTATGTTGGTGATTTACTTTAAACTAGAAATAATGAAAACATGCTTAAAGAATTTTCAATGGCAATGAAGAGTGAATTTGAGATGACTGATCTTGGTTTATTACATTAGTATCTTGGTCTTGAAGTAACTCAAAATAGTGATGGGATTTTCATTTCACAAGAAAAGTATGCAAATGATATTTTGAAAAGGTTTAAGATGGAAAATAGAAAGCCAACAATTACACCTATTGCCATGGGTGTGAAGTTGAACAAAAAAGATGAAACCAAAAAGGTAGATTCTACTTTGTATAAAAGTTTGGTTGGAAGTTTAATGTACTTAACTACAACAAGACCAGATATCATGTATTTAGTAAGCTTGATCAGAAAATTCATGGAGCATCCACATGATACTCATCTACAAGTAGGTAAAAGAATACTAAGGTATGTGAAAGGGACTTCAAATCATGGAATTTTTTATGAAAAGAAGGGTGTTTTGAAGTTAATTGGTTATATAGATAGTGATTGGGACGAAAATCAAGATGATAGGAAAAGCACTTTTGGGTATGTTTTTACTCTTGGTTCAGGTGTAATTCCATGGTCAAGATTCAAAGAAACAACCCATCATTGCATTGTCATCAACAGAGGTAGAATATTTGGTAACCACTTTAGCAAGTTGTCAAGTAGTTTGGTTACGAAGAATGCTTCAAGCATTGTTGCAGCTCCAAATGGAAGAAACAATTATATTTTGTGATAATCAATCAGCCATTGCACTTTCTAAAAATATTGTCTTTCATGGAAGAAGCAAGCACATAGACATAAAATTTCATTTCATCAGAGAGCTGGTTAAAAGTAATGAAATCAAACTTTCTTATTGTAGGTCCAAAGATCAGGTTGCTAACATTTTGACAAAGCCTTTGAAGGAAAAAGATTTCAATAAACTGAAGAATCATTTAGGGATGAGAAGTTGTCTTGCAAATCATATTTTAGGGATGATGTTAAATTAGTAAAAATCTATTTTGTACTGTTTTTAGTTGGGAATGTTTCCCAACATTTTTGTGCATTTCATTTTTCTATTTGGGAAAGTTTCCCATTGTAGTTTTTGGTTCCTTTTTAAATTGTAGCTATTTATGTATATATCTATCTTTTTTCCCAATAAAGTGTGGAAACAATTTGTGGCATATTTCTATGTAAACATAATAGAATTAATTTCTCCACCTTTGTGTTTTTATCACAGTTTATTATTGAGTATTAAATTTCTAGTTTATTTATTGTGTACTGGCATTTGTTTTTTTAATTTATTGTTTCTAACAAAAATAAAAATGTGGCGGTAAAGACATCCCATATCCTTTTGGTTTGCGGGAAAGTGGATGTGGTCTACCAAAATTTCAAATTGACTGTGAAGAGAACACATGTTCGGTAATTGAAATTGGAAGCTAGAAGTACATAGTCTTAGAGTTTTTCCCTGATAATCAGACTTCAACAATTACTAAGGACACAAATTTCAAAAATTATTCATTTTCATATATAATCTTAACAAATATGCAATCCAAGCCTTAGGTCTCTTTGATCACATCCAACAACGAAACATCAATCTAGTAGTATATGTGTGTGGTTCACAATGTGTACTACCTGGCCTCGACTTTCCAGGATGTGGTTTTAAATGGGTTACTATTGAAGGGGTATCAATCGATTGGAATATTGAAGAGGAACAAGACCATAAGTATCACAGTTGTGGTTCAAGCGGTGGGATTTGTGGATTTAATATTTTTGATTCAAACTAGTTTCTTTTCTTTTGTGAGGATGCACCCCATCAAGCCACATGTCCACCAGGTATTTGGTTCAAGTCTCTCTATATTTTCCTCTATGTACCCAATTAATTTTAGCTTCCTTGCAATTTGAAAACAAAAAATGAAAAATTGGATCATCTATTAGTAGTTATATGGAAATTATTTTTCACATCTAATTAGAATTTAACATATTTAAACAGGAATGAGCACAAATTATGGAACAATACCACCTGTAAAGGGTAAGAAAAATTTTTTGTGAGTTTTAAAAATCTTCTAATTTTCTTTCATGGTAGAGTTACTAATCTATATTACTACACGTCAATTCTAGGCATAGGTATTGGGGCAAGTGATTTAATAATTATAGTAGTACTATTAGTTATGATGGCCATCTATCGAAAGAGGTCATCCTTCTTTAAAGGTATCCAAACTTTAAGGTCTATTTGGAAAGTGGAGAATTTTCTGCATAGTTATATTCATCAAGTGTTGGCAAAATATTCATTCTCTCAGCTAAAGAATATCACCAACAACTTTGCAGATAAACTGGGGGAAGGAGGATTTAGTGTGGTTTATAAAGGAACACTCCCTAATGGTTTTTTGGTGGATGTAAAACTTCTTGATCAAGAAAGACACAGTGAGAGCCAGTTCATGAATGAAGTTGCAACTCTTGGAATCATTCATCACATTCATTTGGTTCAAATGATGGGTTATTATTTTGAAGGATTTAGAAGTGCACTTGTATATGAGTACATGGCCAATGGATCCATAGAAAAGTTTATATTTCAAGGAAAAGAACAAGAAAAAATGCTCAATTGGGATCAATTTTACTCAATTGCTTTAGGTGTTGCTCATGGAATTTATTATTTGCACCAAGAGTGTCATAGGTGCATCATCCATTTCGACATTAAGCCCCATAATATATTACTAGACGTAGATTTCACACCCAAGGTAGTTGATTTTGGTCTAACTAAACTATATGGGAAGGGTGACAACCACATATCAATTACTGTTGTGAGAGGAATGCCAAGATATGTTGCACTAGAATGATGGCCCAAAATTTTGGGACCCATAATAGAAAAATCAAATGTTTACAATTTTGGAATGTTATTATTAGAGATATCTCGAAGGAGGCAAAACATTGATGTGCAAGTGAGTCATCCTTGAGTCAACTGTATTTTCTAGAATGGGCTTTCAAATTGATATAGAGTGGGGAGTTAGAGAATAGGTTGAGAGAATTAAGAGGCAAAGCTGACATAGAAAAGGAAGATGAAGAGAAGGTAAGGAGAATGAAAAAAGTAGGACTTTGGTGTATTCAATACAATTCCAATGATTGACCATGTATGAGAAAGGTCATACAAATGCTGGAAGGAAATGGTGATGATGTAAGCAATCCTCCATTACCTTTCAATTCCTCCCCTTCGTGTGAAGCTCCATTGTCATCTTCCACCGAAGAATCTTCACCCATGGTATATACACATGAAGAGGACTTGGAAGATTATCCATTTAGAAATGAGATGATGTAGTGAGCCATCTTCCTTACATGAAAGTAGAAATTATATGATTTTTATTTGTAGGGATCCATCCTTTTAATATTAGAAATAATTATTATATAACTGCAATGTAAGTAGCCATCTTCATCATATGAAAATAAATCATTCACGAGTATAAATATTTTTATCTTTCTATGTCATGAGATTATGAGAGGGGTCATACCCTCCCATTCTTAAAATATCAATGGTCTTCAAACTATTTTATTTACCATCATAAAAATATATTTATATATTTGTATCAATGTTGATATTGAAAAAATTAATAACATAAAACATTACAAATATTAGTATCTAACTCCAAATAATTAAAGGTAAGGTGGAAATTTATTGCACATATTTCATGCCAACACAATCAAGGGTCACATAAAAACCATACAAATAGAATATATTGACACAATTCTCATTAATAACCATTCACCAAACCTAATTTAAAAACCTTGGTAACATGTCCTAAGCAAGTGAACTAATTTTTTCATCATCATCTCTAAGTTTTCTCATCATTACATAGTAGGATGTGTCCAAATGTTGAATGAAAAATAATTAAATGCAACGACTCAAATATATTCAATCATCTTGCATTGTACTTAGATGATATCATCAACCATTGATTACCAAATTAGCTCACTGCCTCTCATAGATAGAATGTCTTCAAATAAATATGTGGTGTTGGATTGACATGATAGAGTATTTTCATGTGCACTCATGTTTTTACTACATGCTATGGACAAAGATTTTGGCACCACAAGGCTCTCTAACACTTCTAGGGTTTTTCACCTAAAAGGAGAGAGGTAGGCCAAAATGTGCAATATCTCCACTCAAAACTAATATTAAAATATGAATGAAATATGCCTAAATGTAATGTCCTAAAAGCAATAAACTTATAAAAGATATTGATTATTAATGAAAAACTAATGAAATGCAAGATGTTTGAAAACACAACGTGATATGTAGAATGACCTAAGAATGGAAACAAACTATAAAAAAAAGGAATAAGACTAAAGAGGTGCACCTAGAAATTGGAATGTGATGAAGAGAGGCTTTGGAATCCTACAAAATTTGTTGTTGAATCCAACTCAAACACTTATGCCAAGATGGAAAACTTAGTCATGTTTCAAGGAAAATCTGCTAGAACAGGTTTCGACCAAAAGGGTATCCAAAAATATAGAAATCATTTTTCAAGACTAGTAGTGGGACTAATTCACCACAAATGGTGACTTATTCTATCTATGAATCTCAGGAAATTCAGGATAGGAATTTGTAGTCTCCAATCTGCACTTTTATTCTTGATGAGTTTCTGGATCCGAATCTATAGAATCCAATTTGTAGGCAATCTCAAAGCTTCTTTTAGGGATTTGTTGACTTTAAAAGACTTTGATGGAATGATGAGACCTTTTAACACCTTTCTCTTTGTCAAATTTGCATACAAGACCTGCAAAACACACATGTAAAGAGGGAAAAAAGGGGTTAAGGGCTAGTAAATAGGGGTTTTCCTTGGTCAAACCTCAATTTGGTAATTAAACCCTTGAAAATGAAATAAAATGGAAATAGGATGATGAATGAGCAACATGGAATGCTACAACTCACTAAACCCTTGGTGTAGAAATCTAAATATATGTAAGTAGATGCTCCAATGAATGTAGACTTGATAATGCCTAGAATGCTTGAGAATGAATTAAGGAAATTAGGATATTAGAAGATTGATTGGGGTTGAAAATGAGATGAAAAACCTTTATTTATACTTTATTTTACAAAATTTCTCAAAAATATCACATCATAGGTTGACCTCAAGGTTTAGAGAATAATATCTCACCAGAATTTTGAAATAATTCTGATTTTTGTTCCAAATGGGACAAAGTCACCCCTAGTGGTGACTTGGTCCCACTAGGGTAGTTTAAATGGGTGTCAGGAATTAAAGTGTATTAAATGATGTTTAATGGGATTATTCTCTAAAACACACTTAAGGCCTATAAGTGCATTAAGGGGGCATTTAAACATAAGAAAGGGTCAAATTATTGATGACAAGCCTAGAAAAGTGTGAAAAATTGTTACAACACTTTGAAATAAGGCTTGGTAAGTGATAAAAATCCTTATTTAAGTGAATTATAATAAAAAAAAGTCCTATAAAAGCGTGAAAGTGGGTTACAACACGTCACAACACTTTTACAAGACATCATAGAGTTCTTAATTATTCACAAGGATCCAAGACCTAATATGAATGTGTTGAACACATTACAACATTAAATCAAGGAAAAATCAAGCCAAAATCACAAGGATGGCCTAAATAGGAAGAAAATGTAAAAGGGTTACTTTTCCCTTGTCCACACATGCATCTCAAAGTATTGTTGTAGGATCAAATTAGTGTTGTTGAATATTTGAGTGTCAATTCCCAAAATTATGACATGATTAAATGGTGTGTACGTAGTTATATTACATTAAGTTACATGAAATTGTTTAGAATCAATGCTTGGTAGATTTCTCCAAACCCATTATGTTAGAATATTTCATAAAAAAAACATCTTAGCATTGTGTTGAATGCCCAAAACAATAATCTAATATGAATAAACCTTATCTTGAGCCATTTCATAAGAGCATGGGTTATTTGGAATGTGCATGAGTGATAAATAATACTTGGATTGTCAAGAGTACTTCCAAAACCTTGGGGAGCCAATTTATAAATATTCACCTAGTTAATATTCATTTCAAATTTGGAACCATTTATATATAGCCAAGGAAAGTTATATGAAATAAGTGTCTAATAATATCATATATAACAAATTCAATCTAAATAAATTGAAGAGTATTAATTTCACAAGAAACAATTCAAATAATAAGAGATTATGAATTGTCATCTATTGATACAAATACCTTAACATATTTTTACTAACAATATAATACATGGAAATGACATATAGTTATAGGACCAAAAAATAAGTTAAAAATAAATGTTATATTTTATGTTACTATTATTATAAACTAGAATCGGAAAACTAAACTTTCCAACCACCAACTCATTGTTGTAACTTCTATAATATCACCACACACAATAATTAACCACTAAAATCTAAATGAATAAGGATAATATATTATCATAATGTTTGTATACTCATATATGAAAAATTTCTTATTTTAAAATAATAAAAATATAAATTATTTTGTAAAAAATATCCATATATATTTGTAGTGTCAAAAAAAAGGTCCTTTCACATTTTTGCACTCGTTTGGGTCCTCCTTGTGGATTTTTGCTTAATGTTGCCTTGATTTAGTGTTGTAATGTGGATAACACATTCACATTAGTTCTTGGGCCCTTGTGAACTAGTGGAATTTAATGGTGCCTTGAAAAAGTGTTGTGAAGTGTTGTAACACACTTTCACACCTTTCTAGGGTTTTATCAATTAGCTAAGCATAATGAATATACTTTTAATCATAATCAACATTAATCTTGCCTTATTTGGAGTTTTGTAAATTGTTGTAACACACTTTCACATTCCTCTAGGCTTCTCATTAATAATTGGGCTTTCTTATGCTTTAATTGGCCCTATTTTGCATCCACAAGCCTCATTTATTGTATCTTTTCAAGGATAATCCAAACACCAATCAATGAACAATCATAATTTAGGTGGTCCTAGCTTGTGTGGCCTATATTTAGTGTTTGGGACTCATTCTCCACCTTGGCCGAATGAGTCCCACCTAGGTCTTTTTGGCCCCGATGCAGGTTTCACACATTTCTAAGCACTTTTCATTTTTCATCCCATACATTGTGTAATGGGACTCATTTTCCACCTTGGGCGAATGAGTCCCATGTGACCAAAATTTAAATTTAATTCAAATTTCTAATGGGATTTTATTCTCCTAGATTTGATGTCGGCTTATACTGATGTAATTTTGGGAATTCTTGCATAATTAAATATAAATACAAGGTTATTTCACTCATATTCAACACCTAGCATTCAAGAGATCACTTAGCGAGTTCACAAGAGAATTTGAGCATTCACAAGATCATTCAAGGAATTTCAAGGGTAGATTATCAAGTAATCTAGAGTATCTTTCAACTGTCAGTCATCATGTCAAAGATTGCTTGCATCATGTTATTTTAGAGCTAACAATTGTGATGTAGGGTTTTTGATTCAAGTAAGTGCTTCATTCAAAGATCTATCAATATCAAGCAAGAGTTAAGAACCACATCCATTGGAGCCATTACTTACATGTTTACAGCACCTTATTGCTAGGGATTGGTGAGTTGTAATAGTACTATTTTTTCATTCATCATTCTCCATTCATATTTTCTTTCATTTCAAGGTTTAATTACCAACAAGGGTTTTGACAAAGATAAACCCCTATTCACTAAGCCCCACAAAGTTTTTCCCTCCTCTTGTGTGTGATTTACAGGGCTAGGTTATAGTTTTCCAAGAAGAAAAGATGGAGAAAAGTTGTAAAATCTCTAAAGTCTTCAAAGTTTTCATCAAGCCTTGGAGAAGATTGGAGAAGACCTACAGGTGGTATTTTTTAGTTTCGGATTTGGAAACCAGTTAGAAAGAGTAGAGCATACCAAGAGGCACAAAATCTAGTTTAGAACTTCCAGAAAAGTAGAAGTGGACTGATTTGACACTATTGGTGAATGAGTCCCACATTGTATAGGCCTGAAAAATATTTTTATAGATCCAGATACCCTTTTGACTAAAACTTGTTCCTACACACTTTCCCAAAAATTGGACTGATTCACCCAGATTGGAGAATGAGTCCAAGTCAGCATAAAGAATAGATTTTCTAGTGATCCAGATCTTCATTCTTTCTTCTCGAATCTTACAAGTTCACAATTTCAGTTTCATAACCCTCTATTACATTTTACTTGTCTTTCTAGGTCATTTAGTGTTGTCTTGCATGCAATTAGGGTTTTTACATTGTGTTTTGCATTACATTGTCTTTTCCATTTTTATGTACTTAGTGGTGAACCCCTCATTAGATCTCATTCAACCCCTAGGAAAGTCCCTTTGCAAGATTTCAATCTCCTTTGCATTGAAATCTCAAGGGTTTGTTCTTGAGTGAAGAGTAAGGATATAGTCTCTCTCCTTTTGGGTCCAAAACCCTAGAAGTGAAAGAGAGACCCCTATTTTCATCTTTTCATTTTGGTGAACCTACATATAGAGCATCATATTTATGATTTTAAGTGCATTTACATCCTAGATTTAGCTTGCATTAACATTGATTTAGGTTTTGCATTGGTTAATTTGCATTCTAAGGCTTCAATTCTTGCATTAATGCATCTAATTTCATTAAAAACTAGTAAAATTTTGCATTTGTATCTCATATTTGCATCAGTTAACACAAAAAGGATAAAATCCAATTGAAAAATTCTAATTTTTTTTTTTTAAAAGTACTTGGACTCATTCATGTTTCATTTTATAGAATTTTAGTTATAAGCATTTCATTTTTATTATCTTACATTGCATTTTCATTCATCCCACATTTAGTAGACTTTGCATGAGTGTTTGGTGTCCTATTTCTAATAGCATAATGAGAAGAAGTTTGAGACTCATGCCATCCTACAATAGCACAATCATTGTGGAACTTGGGTTATCTAGAGCTTCCACTCGTAGTATTGACACTAGTACACTAGGCATGGATAACACCCTTACAACTCCTTGCGTTTAGGTAGCATGCAAGATGAACCAAATAATGATAGCAACCTGCAAGAAAACATAATTCAGATTCATGAGGACCTAGTAAACTTACAACATCAAATAAACCTTGAAACCATTTCAAATACTACAATTCCAACCATAGAAAACATTCACCACATGCTTGAATGGGACAATGGCCTTGACCTTATGAAAAATATAGTGAAAATATTTGGAAAACATCTTCCCTCAACCTTTACTTGTTCTTTGCTGACAAGCAATGTTACAAGTCAAGGAGGAACTCAAATTCCTCCTCCCACAACAATAGCCTCAATACCTACATATACCACTCCCCAAGTCACAACAATAATACAAGTTAGTAATATGATTCCTTCCCTGGGTATTCCTATTAGTGTCCCTAGTTCCTATGTGGCATTGCAATTTATATCTCCTACCTTACTACCTATAAGCATTCGATTCACTTGTACTACGAACACATACACTCCATCACCACTTTCACTTCCATCTCATAACACAAGTAATGACCCTCTCATAATGCAACTTTTCCAAACCATTTCATCCCTTCAAAAGAAAATTTCTACCATAAACCAAAATCAGAATGGTCCACCTACATATTATGTCAAAAGTAGTCCATTGTCCTTGGAGATATTATGAACACCGATGCCACAATGTGTAGAGGTGCCTAGATTTGAGAAATATGGAGGGGAGGGAGATCCTTCTAACCATGTTAATTCCTACAATGCCTTATGTAGTGACTTTGTCCTTGATGATAAACTATTGGAAAAAAAATTTCCTAGGCCCTTGAAAGATACCACCTTGGAATGGTTCTCTTCTTTACCAAACAACTCAATTCATTCATTTAATGAACTTGTTGAAGAATTTGTAAACCACTTCCAAGTGCATATGACTCCTAAAATGACCTTGGATGATTTGATGAGATGCAAACAAAAAGAGGAAGAAAAGATAATTAATTTTATCTCATGCTACCAATCGCTTTATTCCCAAATTGATGTCAAGGTCCCTGAACCACACCTTCAAAAGATGTTCATAGAAAACTTGCAAACTAAGATTCAAGAAAAACTTACCATGATGAAATTCCAATCCTTCATACACCTATGCACTGCCCTCTGAGATTATCAAAATTCGGTTAGTAGTCGAGATACAAAGTCCACTTCTAGTCAAATCAAGAGATTTGAACCCACAACCAGAACAATTCCCAACCTCTTAGAAAGAAAAATAAAGGGTTTCTTCAATTTAACCCTCCTCAACAAACAAGTCAAAATGTTAACAACCAATTAGTTGTTGTCAAAGCCACAATACCCTTTAGCTATGGGGATCCCAAAAGACAATTCACTCCCTTACATGATACCCTTCATAACACAATGTCCCAAATTTTAGAACAATAAATGATTACCTTACCTCCCATTAGAACACTCAACCCTAATAATCCTTTACCCCCAAGCTTTAAATCAAACACTTATTGCCACTATCATCGACAAAATGGACATGACATGGAACATTGCAAGCGTCTTAAACATCTTGTGCAAGAAC
The DNA here is from genome assembly GCA_007258455.2 of Sequoia sempervirens. Taxonomy (NCBI): domain Eukaryota; kingdom Viridiplantae; phylum Streptophyta; class Pinopsida; order Cupressales; family Cupressaceae; genus Sequoia; species Sequoia sempervirens. The sequence continues at coordinate 1,679 of VDFB02177219.1, read as the reverse complement.
TCATTGATTTTGGTTATCTATCCATTTGAGGTGTTAGTGATCAAGGAAATAATTTTGTTTCCCCTCCTAACAAAAATTTGCAAATTTTTACCAACCCAATGCCCAAACATAATATTTCATTTGTCAAATCCAACGAAACTACAAAGAGTGATGTGGATAAATGTTGATATTAAATGATGAAAACAATGATTCTGTAGGATGAAAAAATTAGCATTATGCATAATCATATTCCATTCAACAAATAAATCAAGTTTATTTATCAATCTCCTAAAGCAATCAGCTTAAATCAAATAAATCAAATTTGATCCTATCATCATCCCTTTAATTAAATAAATAAGGACTTTATTTAATTGAAATCCAATTCATTCATCTCACTTTGATTTGATTTAAATCCCTAAATCATGTCAAATTGGTCAAATCATCCTAATCATCATTAATTTAATCTAACCATGATTAAATGCTAATCTCACCTACTTGTATTCTCTAGATTATGCCACTTGCACAAACAAATCAATTTTATTGATTTATTAAAACCCTCATTTTCACTCAACATGGTAAGTTGATTTGTCCCTCCAACATAGCATTTATTGCTCTTTTTCTTGTCCCCCTCTAAATTTATTGCAAAATTTGAATTCAAATTCTCCCTCTCATGGGCACTCTTCAAAGCATGCACACATACATCAACCACTACATGATGACAAGTGGCCTATCATTGGCTGAATCTTTAGTCCCACATTGGTCCCTCTTCAACACTCAACATTTGAAAATCTTTAAATAAAGGCTTCATCCTCAAGCAAATCCTCCACAATCTTTATGCAAAGTCATTCTCTTCACATGGAGAACTGATTTTGTCCACTATCAATCCACAATCTTAACATTTCATCTCCAAGATCATGCAAGGTCACTCTCTTCATTTGAGAAATGATCTTGCCCACACCATCTTCATCATTTGCAACATTTAGCTTATCTAGTTGGGTTGTGCTGGGCTACTTCTTCATATCAAAGTAGCAACTAACTCTATGAGATGATAAAGCCTGAAGTAATTTTAGGTTCATTTCTACGCTTATTTCATTTATAATTCCATGCTAGTTTGGTGATGTTGCTATTCCTTTGCATTTGTTCAACACTCACAGGAAGGTGATAATCTTAATTTCAAATTCCACTGCATCATTTAGCTTAGCTTGATCAAGGATTGGGAAAAGGATTCTTTCCATAGAAGCACCAATCCAATATGAGATGACCTACTTCATGTTTTTCATGTGCTCATTTAGCTTGCATTTATCATTTGTTTGCATTTGAAAGCATTGATGTACCATTTCATATGGATGTTGTTATTTGCTTTGTTTTAAACTAACAGGTTAATGCGCCGTTTGTTTTGGAGCATTTGCAGATTTGTATCCCAAGCAATTTGGCGAAGGAGGGCCCAACTCTTATAACTACATTCACATATTTTGTTTTCCATTAAAATGTCTGCATTAACATCTTTGAACTGCTGGGATTTACTTATGGATTCCTATTTCATTCTATAGAAGTTTTTTCTTTTGAATAGCGTACAATATTATGGTATTCCAGGAACCTCTTGGGATATTTTATCAAATAGTTCGCGTACCCTGTCTATATTTCTGCATTTTACTTATCACTGCATTAAAAAGGAAAATGATTTTTTGCTACTAGAAAGA
>VDFB02177218.1:0-14339 GCA_007258455.2 Sequoia sempervirens | reverse complement strand
GCTTGAGTAAAAGCAACAAATTCTTCAAATATCTCTAAACCTATTGCCAAAGACCCAAACACATAACTGTTTTGATAAGGTCAATAGATACTGTGCACTTAAGGTTTAAGGGCCAAACTTATTCCATATTTCACAGTCAAAGAAAAAGGTGAAGTGTTTTTATTGAAACAAATTTTGACATGTTAAGAAAAATGCAAGAAAGGACAATGACTAGATTCTCACAAGCCGCATGGTGGGGGCTAATGTGGCTACTGTTGAGAAAGACAATTTTTTAGATGAATAGTTTGCATTAATGACATCTTCTAAAGACAATGTTGAAACTAGTTGTTTGTTCTTTGATTCTAGAGCATCCAAACACTTCACATGTCAAAAGGACCAGTATGTAAGGTTTATTGCTGATTCTAGTCACATGCATTCTATTTGACTTGGTGATAGCATTTCACGTATGGCTGAAGGGATAGATGATATATGAATTGTACTAAATGAAGCTATCAAAGTTTTAGTTTGAAATGCTAACAAAAGTTTACTATCTATGTGTCAAATTACAAAAAAAATTAACAATTTAGTGCAATTTTTGCAAAGGAGTGCATTGTTCCTATTGTGAAACATGACATAATGGTTTCCATAGGCATTAGGCAAGGCAATGTAATGTCCCCAATTTAGCCCTACACTCTTCGTTTGGATTTAGCCTATTTCCAGAAACTCATAGGCTAAAGCAAAAATGAAAATTAGGGTTTCCACTTTCAGAGGAGGTTTTGAGGTCTTGCATACGAGAGTTTCTAACGCATGTCTGGTGAAGCTTTTTGGGTTTTTGGAGAGCTTCGCAATGAGGTAACATGCATGACAGGATATTGACTTGCGTTCTCGGCTGCTTTTTGGAGGCTTGCATGTTGGATTTTTCAAATTTGGCTTCTGGATTCCTTCTGGGTTTTCAGAGAGCTTCGCGATGGTGTGACATGCAACTGAATCAGATGACTTTTCCAGACTTTCTATTTTTAGTAAGTTGCGACGGCTACGAAAATGAGTTTGGAACAACTTACTATTTTTAGCAGTATGCTATTTTTAGTAAGTATTATTTCTGGCAGTGCTATTTTTAGCAGCAGTTCAGCAGTTCAGTGCAATGGCTATTTCTGACAGGTTAGTTTGAGCAGTGGTCTCCAGCATTTGAGGTGATTATTTTGGTAAGTTTGATATTTGATGAAAAATAATGTTTTAAGTGAAAAATATTTGGCTAAGGCATGGAGGATGATTTGGAGAGATAAGTGATTTTTATAATGTTTATTAATTAAACATTTTGGGGGCCTTATTTGATGAATTAATATTTAAGTGAAATATGTGCTAAGGCAAAAGGGGACGCCTAGCTTGGAGACATTTGAGTTTAATTAAATATTTCACTTAAATCTTTTAGTGAAATATTTGCAAGTTATTGAATATTTCACTTAAGTCTATCTTGGATGCCTTTTAGTGATATATTTGCATTTTATTAAATTATATTTCCACATATGGGTTGGAAATGAAATGCAAATGAAATTTGGAGAAAAGGTGAAAAGTGAATTTCATTTAGGCACCCTAATTGAAGGGAAAAGAAGATTTGAATTTGGAGACAAAAAAGTTATAAATAAGAGATTTGACCTTCAATTGGATTATCTATTGTTGCTTATCATACTGTTATGCTGCTGAAATACTTTCAGAGCTTGCTTCGAGGAATGCATACCTCCTAGTTCTTTCTCTTGGTTTCGTGCTTGAAAGATAGCACCTAGCTAAGTTTTCAAAGACTGCTTCTCTTCCAGACTAGCAGACAGAGCATCAAGGTTGAAGATTTTAGAGATTTGTGAGTTTTGCATTTGTTGATTAGGGGTTTGCTAAAATAGATTTTTATTCATATCTCATTGTAGGATTTTTGTATTGTTCTGGGTATTTCTCCAATCTCTTTCTCTGCTAGGGGCACCCCTCCTTGCAAGTTTTTAGAATTTTTAGAGGTGTCTTGGATTTTATCTTGTTGGTAGAACATTTCTTGGGGCGTACCATTATGTTTTGCCTGGCAAATGTTTAGAAAAGAAAAATACTTCAATTTGTTAGCTCTTTCTTTGTCTTGTCTTCATTGCCATCATTATAGCTTTCATTTGCATCAAGTCTCATGTCATTCCAGCAAGTATTGAGTGAGTTGTGAGTATTTTGGTGGGTTCTAGGGTTGCTGATTGCTTCATTTCAGTTGCTGGTCTGCTATATCAATCATAGATAAATGCAGATTTGTGAGGAGTTTGAGTCCAGAGAGGTTTGTCAAGCATTGAGGAAGTCTTACAAATTATTGCAGCATTGAAGAACTTGGATTACTAGGCTTTGGAAAGCATTCTAACATATTGTAAGCTGATTAGTAGTACTATCAGCAATTCTCCTTTCTATCTTTCTCTTACTTTATTGTATTTCCCGCTGAATAAGTGGAAGAGGCTGGCTTGCCGCCTATTTACATTCTGAGTTGCATTGTAATTCCCTGGTATCTCCGCCTTATGGTAGCTCCATTTCCACCTTGGGATAGAAAGCACATTCTAGGCGTTGAGTTACGTATAGCATTATCATTTGCTTTGTAATTTCCTTTCTTAGTATCTCCGCCTTATGGTAGCTCCATTCCCACCTTGGGTTGGAAAACACATTCTAGGCGTTGAGCTTACTTTCAGCATTGTACTTCTTTCCAATTGATACTGACGACCCTCTTGCCATATGACAGCATCATTCTCATTTCGAGATTGACTGCGCATTCTTGGCAAAGAGTTACTTGCAAACTGCTGGTTTGGGTTTGTGCTAACCTTAACGGGTGCTTCTTGGTTGGTGTGTTCTTAAAAAAATTGGAAAAAAAATGGTCCGGTTCATTACAGGCAACTTGTATGAACTTGTTGGATTTGGTACAAGGAATATTGTTGGTTTAGTTGTATCTACTTTGGTTCCTAATTAGGATGTCAGTAATGTTCTAGAATCTAGTACTGTGCTGTTGTTGAGAAAGCTGAACCTTTTAGTTTATTGGGTATTGCAGAGAGTCAACCTTTGGCTTGTTCTTTTGAGTGATACAGAACTGAGGTATACCCACTCTAGCTAAGGTTCTGCCCATATAGAGTTTGTCTGAGACTTTATAAGATTTCACCTTCGTAGCATTTTCCTATTGTGCATTGGAGATCTAAGTGGTATTAATCCAGTTTGGAAGATGTACATGAGAGAAAAAATCCTCAAGCAGATGAATGATCTCAAAGGAAAGGGAAACAACTTGTTGGTTCAGCTGCCAAGCATGTCATTTTTCCTTTTTCTCAAATTTCTTTTAGGTGCCAGCAGCCATGAAAGTTGCTCGTGTAGATATTTCTCTCTATTTTTGCATATCTCAGGAGCAGTCTACTGAATGCATATCTCTTGTTCCTATTTTCTTTCTCAAATTTTGGGACAAACTTGATGCTGTTTCTGGTTTAGTCATTAAGAGGGTATTATAATTTTAGAATAATATTAGTTATTTCTATAATAAGTGGTATTTTTAGTTATAAGTGTGTAACTGCTGTTTGTTGTAACTGCAATCTATTTTCAATTTTTAACTAGTTTATATTTTTAGACTATTTTCAATAATATAAGGTTGTGCTCTCTTTGAGTAAATAATTTCTCTCAATCTCATTTCTTCAGTTTTACCAACATTTTCTTCTGTATATGGTTCACAAAATTTAGTGAAACACTAGGACATGCTCTTAAAGCCAAAAAAAGTTCTGTCAGACACAACTTGACCAAACATAGGTGAGATTTCAAGGGAAAAAACCAAAAACAATTTTGCAAACCACTAGCCACAAGATATACCTCTTATACTACTTGTCATGTACCTAACAAATTCACACACAGTTAATATGTAATATCTGCATGGTGAATATATAATGAGAATAATAATAGGTAAGTATTTATATGCAAATCAAGAGGTTTGTTTGATAGGGTGTGTCCCATCTAGGTGATAGGTTGCATCTCTTGATAGTGACTACTAATAACCAATTGGGATTTGATTATGTCTATGATATCATTTTTACATGGAACTGATTTGAGGTTCTTGTTTTCTTCTCAGAAATTTGTGGTTCCAGACATTTTTGCATTTATTGCCATGATTATCATTGCTCTATTGGCTTTTGTGGCAGAGGTAAGGGCTATTGTTTTGTTCAGTTGCAAAGGGTTTCATGCTGTTTACTTTCTCATTTCTAGTTGTTTCTAATGAGAATACCTGGCTAAATAATTTCCTTTCTTTTTTGGTTTTACTTCATTCTAAATAGCTGCACATGTTAAAAGTGAACAAGTTCCATGCCTTCTAATACAATCATTGTTTGCAGGTGCTGCTTGCCCGGGGACTGCAGCTTGAAAAGGCATGCCGAGCAACAAGCATTCTATATGTTGAGGTTGTCTTTTCATATCCAGGTGCTTGTAGGGAGGTGCAAATTTGCCTTGAGATGATAGTACAGCAAAACATAAACTCGTCTGAACCTTTTTTAGTGCCTTAACTTCTGTGATGATGCTATGAGTAGCATTTTCATTCAGTTGCATTTAGGTTCAACTGGAAATACAGAGAACCTAGCTTATCTCTTCCCAAAAAAAGTAAAGTAATGAAATGACAGCTGCCAGGAAGCAACCTATAAAGGTGTTTGAACCCTGTTCAGACTTATAAATGGTTAATAAAACTTACATGTATAAAGTATGGAGATATATGTATAAAAAAATAAAATGGACAGAAATCCAGTATACTTGGATAGATTGTAGAGATGGCCACAAGGAATGCCTATGTCACAGGGTTCTCTACATAACAACCAAAAAGTTCGAAATCTGGCAAACCTCAGTACAATCCACAAAAATTCGTCTCTAATATTCATCCACATTCCATACTAACACAAGATTCTATTCAAAAACCCTTAAAAATTCATTATCTCACAGAATGGCACCTCAAATTTGTCTAACATATTTCATCTCAGAGCAGGTGTGTCTGTTTCGCATATTGATAGAAACCATGAGAGATACAAATAGATATATGCCGACAAAGAGAGACATCTGTCTGTTTGACCCCAATCTCTTCATGGTGTGAGTCTTACTCCTTGCAGAAAGCATGAGTACATTAGAAGTCCTCTAGGTTCAAAAGATAACTGACAATAATTCAATTGGTAGCATACATAGGCAAGGAAGATTGGGTTGAGTTAGAGGAGACGTGCTGCAGATAGGTTACAAACTTATATATTAGACTTTTGTATATAATTTATATATGTATGGGGCACTATAATTATTATAATTTCTGGTTTTATAAAAGTTATTACAATTACAATTTTAGGTTTTAATTTATAGTTTTAAATTTTTCATAAAATTTTATTTTAATTTTTAATATAAGATAAACGTTTATTAAAACAATTAAATATATATATATATAGTGTGTGTTTGTGTGTGTTTTATTGGATCCCTCTACTGCTTGGCTGGATCCGGGTCTGATTTGCTTGTGGGTCTAGGCCAAGGGCATATAGGGGATGGCAAAGGGCAACACTTATGCATAATTGACAACTGAAGATCCATACAAAGAAATCTTTGTATTTCCATTTCATTATTGAGATAATAGAATATTTTGTTCCTTATTGAACAAAATGAGGCCTAAGTGCACAAAGAAATTGGACTCAAGTAAAATTTGACACTTGTAGGATTGAGTCCAAACACTATGATTGCATTTGAAACGTACTTATGTTGCTAAGTAACCATGTTTTCAAATAGTGAGTTAATGAAGTTAGGTTACCTAATGTACTCATTATTTAACTCAACTTTTTTGAGTGTTTTCACCCTTTTGTCTTCAATACACAAGTTCTATGTAAAGTGCTTTTCCTAACAAATTACTTATTTCATTAGTGTAGGTGAGGTTGTTTGGCAACAATCTTTGTTTCCCTCTAGTCTATTATTAAGAGTGACTATGAAGTGTAGAGCTCTTTGCTAGTTTTTTATGCAGACTAAGTTATTTCTATATGTGGAGAAAAGGGAAATGGATTTTTGGGGTCCTATGTCTAAGATTTGGCTCGAAAAGTCTTCATGCTTCAATTTGGAGCCTTCATCATGTCATTTTGGATGTGTTGGGTGCAGATTGTGTTGATGCAAGAATCCATAGTTATGTCAGCATAGAGATAGACTTGATGTTCTTCTTAACTATGTTGGATTTCATTAGGGATAAGGAGAAGTTGATAGTGACGGCTAGGGCATATGTTCAACAAGAATATTGAGGTGGCTCGGAGACTACATTGGAATCCATGGAGGTGAGGTTTGTCCCTACTTTGCCAATTGTAGGCTAGTTTAGGGGTCTTGTTTCAATGCATTCTTCTTGTGAATTGGAAGCTAGATTTGTTGTTTTGGCCAGTGCCTTTGAGAAATTATAGGCTTACATAAAGAATGGTGGAGGTGAGGGGTTTGAACCCTTTGTTGATGTATCTAGGTTGTGCTATCCTTTTAGAATTCACTTTCTACATTAGTATAGGGTTTGGGTTGAGAGAGCTTCAAGGCTAGTAAATTATTTGTTGATAAGGTGGGAGGTGTTAGTAATGGCGATCTGAAGATAATAGCACTGTGGTTGGAGAGATTAGTGGCTCAGTGATTCTTGAGATTGAAGATTTATTTATGGACATGGTGCATGACTCAGCATGATCGTTGTTTGGCTTCTTTACTTTGGGTCTTTTTAGCTCAGTGGTGTTTTTAGCTTTGGTAATGTAGCAAGCTTGAGTGGGGTTATGGATTTTCAAGTTAGAGCCACTCATTAAAAGATATATGTAGTAGTTTGGATTGTCGTCTCTATAGTGGTTCCATGTTGAAAATATAGAACATTTTTGTTATGAGTTAGTCTAAAGGGTGAGGGATCCAATACCCTCAATTAATTTAGCATGACAAACCAAAAGCCTAAATGGATTTCAATTACATGAGTTTAAAATGGGAAAAACAAGGCAAACTAGAAGTTGTGCTAATATAGTCATAAAAACATAAAAAAAAAATACAAATGTTATTTCATGCCAAACTGAAGAGCACAAAGATATACCGAGAGGTGAATCAGTATATCAACAAACTTTTACCCTCTTACTTATTTATCAACTTTAAATATACATCAACTATTTGATATGAACCAATTTACACAAGTTGCCACAACTTTTATTGAAATGATTTTTACAAAGTAGGCACCAGCCTACAGATTTACAACTGGATAATTTAGTAGGACTCAACCTACAAGGAACATCCAAACCTTTATAGCTTTAGTAGGCACCTGCCTACAAGGAGCATCAACCCCTAATGCAAGGCACCAAACCTCGACTTGATGGAAGTGAGACTGCCCTCAATCTGATCTGCACATGCCCAACTCTCCAATCTGCTCTATGTGATCCAAGATATCACCTTCAGCCCACACAAGGAGGTAGGAATCTGACTGATCTGCAAGTCTTAAATTTACACAACCACACCTCAACCTTGTTTTGAAAGATGAATATATAACTTGATTAAGGGTTGCAATATTTTGATGAAGCAACATGACTCTGCCCTTTAACATCTTATTCACACCTTTTCATTTTGTAATTATCTTAAAATGATCTTCCTTAATTTATTTATAAACCAAAGAATATAGTTTAGATTTCCTTCATAGCTATCTTAACAATCGCACCATTTGGTTTCCAGCAGATATGATCTTTCAAATATCAAAGAGTACGTCCCAATACATATTTTTGCAAACAGATCTGTCTCTTCATAATGAGATTCTGATTTTTATCTCCCCCTTTTTTAATCATTATTAATCTTTATGAGTAACCATCTATCGATTAATTTATGGAAGAATACGACTTTTCAAGAAGTCATCGACTTCTTTAATTTTCAGACGTCTAAGAAAGAATGCGTCCTTTTAAGGAAACCACCCGATAACCTATAGACTGTTTTAATTACTTGTCGGTTTTTAAGACTATTAACAGAGATACTTTTTAAATTTCTCGCACCTGTAGAATGATAGGAGATGTGCCTTTTGAGTTCGCGTCTGAATGAAGACACGCGATATGTATTTGTAAAGAGATGTCCCTTTGTTTTAAAGAAATACGTATTCTAGAACTTCTTCTATATGTATCATGCTATACGTAATATGAAAATGATAATCTTTTTATCTGGATTTAATTAAATATAATTTCTGATTGGAATTTATAGCCGTCGCGTTATCGTCCATAATTATGATATTTTTCCGGTTCCTTCCCAGCACGGTAATATCTTTCACGTACCCATCTTTGTTTGTAACACAGGAGTCTCTGTAGAGACGGATGTCTATGAGGGCTCTATTAATATCGAGCTTGTCCAGAATGGCATCTGCGTATTCTTTGATGACTGAGGTGAAGATTATTATCCCGTAATTATTTCTAACCAGTTCAGCCATTAGAAGGTCCACCACAGGCTTTTTCTGTACGTAGTATGTGATAGTACTGGGGGCTGAAAGTTCTTGATGACCTCGAACAGAGACAGTGTAGTCATAGTGGGAAATGACTGTGGAGTTTTGAATATACCAGCGTATTCTCCAGAACTAACACAATTGTTTTGAATTTCTCGTACTTGTTACAGATCTGTTGCTGCCCAATTTTAGTGTAATTACTGTTAAGTGGTGTAAATGATGAGGGCTCCATTTCAAGCTTTTGCTGTTTTAACCTGTAGGTGATGATATCTGTACCTTTATTGATCTGTTTAGATTCTTCTCAAAACTGAATCTAATCTGGAATGCACAACATACGAACTGAACCATTCAATGATATTATCAACAACATTTTATTCTAATACTGATTTTTGACATCAATGACAACTACCTCTAACACAAACATAATGTGTAAAAGAGAAACAAAGTCCAAACTTTAATTAGAAGACAACTAAAGATTAAATGTTGTCAATTATTTGTAGCGATAATCTACACAATCCTAGGAATAGTAGGATAATATTTTATTGTTTGTATTTCATAGCTACACTAGAAGCTAAACACTCATCTAGAAGATGAAGTGAACAATCATTTTCATATTGTTAAATATGTATATTTTGATTGAATGAATGAAGCTTTCATTGCATACTTTTTCTAGTTGTCCAAGTCTTGTTCATTCTTGCATTACATTCTTTGGCCTGACATTGGTATCAAAGCAAGTGCCAATGCTTTTGTAAGGAACAATGAAAATGATGGTGGGAATTAGAACATTTTCTGCTTGATTCAAAGTATTGACTTCTTTTTGCAATGTCTTGATGTTGGCCACTGGTAAAGCCTTATTTTAAGGAAATGATCTTATTAGACAAACTTTTTGATGTAAGGGTACTCCCCTTACAATTTGAAACTCACAACAATAACAAAGATTGCACAAAAAAATGCAATAAGGAACAAAATATTCTATTATCTCAATAACGAAATGGAATTACAATATGCAAAAGCTCACAAGCTTCCCTCATAACATTGGCTTTTGATTACAAAAATTTGCAACAATATGGAGTATTCAATCCTATGCTCAATCCGGCAACATTTGGTTATGTAAACTTGCAACTCCTCCAAGCCAACTTCTCACAATGGCAAGGCATCAATATATATAAGTTTGTGAATGAGAAAACCATTGTGGTTTCTCAAAACAACATGCAATTATCACCTTGGAAAAACCACATGCCATTTGAGGAAAAATCATAAAATAATAAAAATTTCTAAATGCTCACATAACCTTCACATGGGCGCCTAGACCTCAACCAATCAAATTTGGTCAAACTGGATGTTTCCTTAATCTTCGACGGCTCCGATGACTCCATGCACCAACATGCAAGAGCATGCAAATCAACATGCAAAGACATGCATTGTAAAGTGGTCCCCACCTTGACATGGACGCCTAGGCTGGAATATTCCTCCGAGATGCTTTTGTAACCTCTATCAAAGTTAATTTGCCTCCAAAATTACAATTACAATTTTCCATATGGGAAAATTATAATATTTTGAAATTTGAAATTATTTTATTCCCCACACATTTGCCCACATTAGCCCTTATTGAAAATAACAAAAAATAAGAAGCAATACTTTTGGTGATGCAAGATTGCCAATTTGCCTAGATTGTAATGTCCCCTTCTCAACCCTTCGTCCTTTTTGAGATCATTAGCCTATTTGAAGAGCCGTAGGCTAGGCAGAGGAAGTTTTTAGGGTTTCCTATTTTCTTGGAGGTATCTTTTTGGCTTTGTAGGGGTTGGTTGTAGGAGTTTGCCAATATGTTTTCTGGGTCTTTCTAGGTTTTCAAAGAGCTTTGGTGGGTAGTTACATGCATTTTTATTAGTGCCTATTTCTGGACTACTATTTTTAGTAAGTTACGACAACTACCCGGATTGTGCTCAAATGGTGTTTGGAGTCACTATTTTTAGCAATATGCTATTTTTAGTGTTATTTTTGGCAGTGTGGTTTGGCAACAGTTCTCCACTTGGTTACTATTTTTGGCAGTGTGGTGGTGGCTTCTCCAACATTCTTGGAGCTCAAAAAAGGAAAGGTTAATAACTTAAGTTGTGTTATATTTTAAATGTTTATTTTTGGACCCCACACCTAGGCAACATAACTTAAGTTGTTTTTTAAAATGTGGACTCGTGTTGGACACACAAGTTGGAGATATTTGCATTTTAAGTTAATTTGATGCATAAAGGTGGACACTTAAGTCTTGACTTAAGTGAATTTTTATTAATATTTTATTCTCCTTGAGGTGTGTTGACGGGTTTTGAGACCACACCAACACAGAAAAGTCTCCCAAACGGACGCCTCCTCTCTAGAACAAAGTATTCAGCATGCTAAGATTACAGAAGATCATGCTTTCAACCCAAGGTTCCTTGAGCGCGAATAGGCTCATTGGCTCGATGTGATATTGTGGTATGTCAAGGGGACTTACACAATTGTTCGACGCTAACAACAAACAGTAGATTAAGGGCTTTCGTGTGATTCAAATGATTTGGCAGGTGAGCGCAAGTTTCCTAATTCTAACCGGAAATGAACTGAATTTAAAAGGGTGTAGGGCCTAAGAAGTTTATGTGCTACTCTAAATGCAGGATATGTGGAGCTTCGTTTCAATAGACTTCAACCGGATTTCACCTAGCCTCCGTCGGACAGCCTCAGCAAAATCGGTGCAATCTTCAAGGGAAATAGCAAAAGATGTTCAAATTATGACTTTAACATGCATACACCATCACAACGACGCATATAAGCATATAAATCACAACCGAAGTTAAACTCAAGATAATGTCCAGTTGACCACACAAGGCGAACTTATCATCAACAAGCCGCTAGTGGTATGGAATAAAGCGAAGCTATCTCAATGAAACACCACACACCAAAGTAAGCTACTTGCATGAATTTAAGCTACTTGGATACGAAAGGAAGAAGAAACCTTGCTAGCATTTCATGACAAGACGAATTCCATCATCAATGAAAAGATCTATTATCATAAAATGTGTTACACAACAATCTCCTCAAAAGTTTTCAAAGGGAAAACTTTCTTTCTTCTCCAAATTATGCAAAAATGCTCTACAATGCTACACTATCTAACTCTAATGCTAATACTCTCTCAATGTCTACTACTCGACTAACTAATCTAATACGTTACAAATGAGGGGGACTCCCCCTTTATATAGCTAGCCAAGTCCCAAAAGACGGCTAGGGTTACAATCAATAGAGTGGCCAGAATCGTGCCACCTCAGCCCTAAATAATATTGCCCTAAAAACTGCCACAGAGGAGAGTGGGGTAATAAATGCGCCATAATGTCCACCATCATCCTTCTAGAAGATTCCGTTTGTAGATGCGTTCACACTATCCTTGATCTTCTTTCTTGGTGTTGTTCTTTGACTTCTTCCACTTGAGGGTCATTTGAGCTAACACTTAGCCAATTTCTTGCAACTTTTTCTTCCTTCGAGATTGAAACTCATCTTCATCGTGCCTCCACTTCAAGTCATCGACGCTTGGCCTCAACATTTCTCCTGCAAAACAAGCAAGGAGAGGGGTATTAGAATACTTCATGATATAAACTTAACTCACTTACCTGATTTTCACGCTCCAACTTTCAAGCGTTCATCGCCAACCACTAGCCAACCTCTGCCTTCTTCATGATTCTTCATGCCTTAGCCAAATTTCCATCCTTGAGAACTTCATTTTACCTGCTGGAGCTCCATCAACCTTGATTTTATCCACCTCTGGCTTAAGTAAACTATCTTCATGAAGGATTTAAGCAAATTCACCCAGGCAGTTTCTTTCAAGTTCATCGTATGGAGAATTTCATCTTGAAAACACATTCTCCTCACACTTGCCTTAGAAAATTTTCAAATTTCCCTTAGGAAATTCATCAACCCAGTGCCCACTTGAAATCCTCATCCTGAAGGCCGAAGCAAAGCATGGAAGACCTTAAAATCAACTCCTCATCGATAATCTTCGATACCCAGAAGAAAATTTTCTCCAGAACGCATCGAACCCATGGGTGCACAACGAACGGGTTCATTTTATTTCTCTGAATTTTGAACCTTAGAAAATTATTTCCCTGTGAAATTTAAATTCATTCTTCACATCTGTGAGTATCCTGTGTTGCTCTGACTTGGAAAAATTTATATCAACCCGTGCAGCTGGCTTTCACTGACTTCATCTTTGGCGGCCCATCTGTACTTCAAGAAAAATTCCATCACCTCTCCAGACTTAAGCATTTTTCTAAGGGAGAAAATATTTTGTGCCTTAGAAATTTTTAAATCTTGCTCATCTTTGCCTGCGAGAAAATCACCAACTTTACTTAGAAAATCTTCATGAGGGCGCCTAGCAAAAAATTTTTTTCTCCGACATCTTCAAGGCCTTAAGAAAGAGTTTATCATCTTGAAAGTTTCAACACCTAGCAATTTGCCTCACTTCACATTTTATTTCACTTGGAAAATTTCTTCACTTGAAGTTCCAACGCCTTAGAAATTTTTTTTTATTTTTTTATCTTCACTCAACATCTTAGGCGCATTTTGTGTCGGAAGGAAGATATTTATCTTGAAAATTTCTCATCACCTAGCAAGTTGCTTTACTTCACATTTTATTTCACCCTTCTAGGCGCATAACATACTTGACATTTTAAAATCACGCCTTGAAGTATTTTCTCACACATATCATCTTGGGCGCTTATCACTTAGAAGAAATTTGAAACCACGCCTTAGCATTTTACTTCTACCACCTCACACGCCTTTGGAAATTTTCTAACACCTTATGACTCCCACCACCTTGGCGCATGTAGCACACTTGAGAGGAATATTCAAATCCACGCCTAGCAAAGAATTTTCACCCACCTTTTACCTTATTTACTACCTTTATTCACCTTTCACATCTCAACTTTGGGCGCATTTGAGACATAGAGGAGGATGGGCGCATTTTGCATATACAAGAGGATGAAGTCTTTAACGCCTTAGCTGGTGACCTTTCAGCTCCCTTTGCTTTGTCCTTATGTGGCCCCATTTGGGCGCATTTCTTGCCTTGAGGAGGATGAAAACATTTGACTAGTTGACTTTCTTGGGCGCATTCTTGCCTTGATGAAGGATGGGCGCATTTCACCATGCATGGAGGATTAAAACTTTGACTTCCCTTGACCATTTCTAGTTTGGGCGCATTTTCACATAGCTGCAGGATGAAACATGTTGACCCATTTGACCTCTTTTCAGTTGGGCGCCTTTTGAGGGTGGTGAAGGACGAGTTCAAACACTTAGAATTTTTATTTTTTTTGCTATCAACTTCCCTTGGGCGCATTTTGGCCTAGCAACAGGATGAAACAATGCCTTAGAAGATTTTTCATGCTTCCACCCTACCAACTTAGGCGCATTTTGGGGTGGCAGGAGGATGAACATCTTTGACTTCTCCTTGACTTTTTGCATCTTGGGCGCATTTTGCCCTGTGTGAAGGATATACCTCATACTTAGAAATTTTTTATGCCTCCTCACTAGCTGGCGCATTTTGCCATGTCTTCTGGATGAAGTTCCAGACTTAGACATTTTTACCTTCTTCTGCTAGCTTATCCGTGCCTTGCTATTTATAGTAAGCCCCTCAATTTTCACACTTCGGAAGCTCAGATCAACTTGAAATTTTAAACGTAGCTTCTTCATAACCTTATCAACCTGTCAGCACTGCCACTTTTAGTCACCCTGCTATTTATAGCCTGTTTCTGAAGGTGGCTTACTATAAATAGTAAGCTCTTGTTTCTGATAGCTCCATTGCTCGGATCGACTTGAAATTTCGATGAGGCGCTCCTCACCACGTGACCTGTCGGCTGGCACTGATGCATGCAACAATTTACTATTTTAGCCTCGTTTCCAA
>VDFB02177217.1:0-15064 GCA_007258455.2 Sequoia sempervirens | reverse complement strand
ACACCGTGAGATGATCACATTTTTGATGATATTATATCTTTTGTAGTTGACATCCTTGTACATTTTGACATTCATTTTTGAGATATATGAAATGCAGTGATGATTTTACATGATATATGATGTGTATCCATATGATGTGTACTATATGATGGTTTCATGATTTATGATATTTATATACATGATTGTATGAGATGAAGTTTATTTGATGAATGAATGTATATAGTATATGATGTATGTAATGTATGCTTTTTATAATTTTCTAATGCAAAAATGTAAAATGTATGAAATGATGTTTTTGTGAATGTCAAAATATACTTAGTCATGTATTTGGAAAGATATAAACATTTGATTCTTTGCCAGCTTTTTAGAAATTTATAAATGCAAAATGCAAATTCTAACATGAATGCAATCTATACTAATCATGCAGGACATTCATACAATATTGCCATTTGGAGAGCTTATTTATGCTTTTGTATCATCATAGAGCTTTGAAATGTTGAAAGTTAATACAAGCATCAAATGGTATGTTAGCACCAGTGATGACCTAAGTATTGCTTTCATGATTTTTAATATAGCAAGTTAATACAAGCATCTAGGTATAATTGAACCAAGATGACCTGAGTATTGCTTGCATAAACAGACAAGAGTTAATCCTTTTCCCATGCAAATTCCGAAATGTCATCCATGATACATAGTAAAGCATGTCTCGCGACCAATTTGCATAGTACTAATGATGTCCTCGCAAACAGCAGACAAAGAAAAATCATACTCCTTCCTTGCTTTTCTAGTTCAGTACATCATCGAATCGCTCCAGAGATATGATAGAAAATCAAACAACCATTCAAATCCTGCTTAAAGTATTTCGAACATTTATTCAGATTAAGATCATCCAAGTTTTAGTTATCATCATTGATATTCTCACTTCAATAATTGTTTGGATCATTTTGTTTTGATTTCCATTGGTATAAACATGTTTGTGATTGATTTGATACGACAATGTTTGTTGTGTTTGGTCAAACTGTTATTTGTCTGTTTGTGATATTCTGAAAGCTCGTTGCCCCTCTCTTGTATGTTTCTGCGTTTTGCCCCCAGTGTAAACACAACCTAAAGATAAAAGATATGTACAAATTTCATCAAGCCATGATGAAACCTAAAGATTCCCACCACATGATATGGATAAATGAAAGATATATACAAATGAAAGATGCGGATGGATGATACCGAAAGTGAAAACAAGACATAAACTAATAAATGGAGGAGCCCATTTTGATTACAAGTAACGCCTGTTTGCCAGGTTTTCACTACTTGTTTTTATTGCACTTTTTCAAGATTTTTTTGATTTTTGATTTTTTAGGACTTTTATGATTTTTTATTTTTTATTTTTTAATTTTTTTTCTAGACTTTTATATTTTTGATTTTAGACTTTTATGATTTTTTGATTTTTTAGATCTTTTTAAGATTTTTTTTATTTTTATTTTATTTTTTTAGGACTTTTTATGATTTTTTGATTTTTTTAGACTTTTTATGATTTGTGGAAATCCTCTTCGATATCATCATCATTGATTGGCTCTTCAAACGTGTCCCTCTCATGGATAAATCGATAGTGTTCAACCGATGTCGCTATAATGACAAATGGACCAAGCCAATTAGGTTCAAATTTGCCTTTCTTTTCTCTGTCTTGCTGATTACGCGGATTTTCTCTCAAAACTAAGTCACCGACTTGAAATGCATGTGGTTTAACTCTGTGATTATAACCATGAGACATGACTTGTTGATAACCTTTCAAGTGATCAGCTGCATGTTGGCGTCTTTCATCTAACAGTTCGAGCTCTTGGAGACGAGAAACCCTGTAGTCTTCATCACTTATCAATCCCTTGAGTGAAACCCTAAGCAAAGGTATTTCAACTTCTAATGGTAAAATTGCTTCTGCTCCATAGACTAAAGCATATGGTGTAGCTCCTGTTGGTGTGCGAACACTGGTTCTATATGCCCACAAAGCTGGGTTGAGTTGAACATGCCAATCACGTCCAGCATCATTTACTGTTTTCTTCAATATCTTCAAGATGGTTTTGTTAGAAACTTCTACTTGACCATTACCCTGTGGATAATAAGGTGTAGAGAACCTGTGTTGGATGTGAAATCTTTCACAAAGTTCATCAACATCCTGATTCTTAAAAGGTCTTCCATTATCCGTAACAATAGAATTAGGAATTCCATATCTACAAATAATGTAATTCAAGATAAATGAAGATATTTGTTTACCAGTCACTATTGTTAGAGGAACAGCTTCAATCCATTTTGTAAAATACTCAGTAGCTGTAATGATAAATTTATGACCATTTGACGATGAAGGATGTATTTTACCAACAAGATCTAATCCCCACTGAGAAAAAGGCCATGTCGAAATGAAAGGTTGCAGTTCTTGTGTAGGTGCATGAATAAGATTCCCATGGATCTGGCATTTAGAACACTTCTTGACAAAAGTAAAAGAATCTTGCTCCATGGTAGGCCAATAGTATCCCATTCTGACAAGTTTCTTCGCTAAGGTCAAACCACTCGAATGAGTTCCACAAATACCACCGTGAACCTCTTGTAAGGCTTTTTCAGATTCGTCGCGTTCAAGACATCTAAGGAGTGTACCATCAAGACCACGTCAATAAAGGATATTGGCAATTAAGGTATAACGGGATGATTGATGAATGAAATTCTATTTTTGGTTGCGGGATAAATCTGAAGGCAAGATGTTATCTTTCAAATAGGTATAAGTCTTGCCATATAAAGGTGAATCTGAACTAGTCAAATGACATATAACTTGGGTTTCAGGATTATCATATGCAGGAGAAAACAATTGTTCCACCAAGAATTCATACTTGGTTTGATCTTCTGATATTTGTAATAAAGAAGCAATGGTAGCCATTGCATCTGCAGCGTTATTGTCAATTCTTGATATTTGTGAAAATTCTACCAATATAAAAATACTTTTATAATCATCCACTTAAGTGTTCTTAGGTATGGTAGCAAATTTATCATCTTTAGTTTGATAATCATCATTAATTTGATTAATGACAAGTTGTGTAGAATCACCATAAACTTCCGCAAAACAAAATCTTTCATTCCAAACCTATTCAATCCTAGCGAGTAATGCCTCAGGTCTTTGTGCTGGTTATTTTGTTCAAGGAAACATCAACCGAGCAGCAAAATTTTGAAATGGTATGTCCTTCTGTGTAATAAAAGAACTCGAGCCATATTGTATAAGGACCACTGTGCTTATAGCTCTACTAGCCTCTATTTATTATTGCTGCAAGATATCCTCGTGATCAAAGTGGAAACTGAACGGTATTAGATTTTCCTTGTATGAGCTCTCGCAAATTTAATCGATTCCAAGAATGATCAACTCCTTTTTAATAGCTTTTCGATTCATATAGTGAATGTCAAACTCACTTAAGATCATTACCCATTTTGCAAGTCTTCCCCTTCGCTAAAGTAGCTCTGCTTAATAGGTATTTCAATGGATCAATCTTTGTTATCAGCTTGACTGTATGAGCCAACATATAATGTCGCCACTTTTGAGAAGCAAACACTACTGCAAGACAAGCTTTTTCAATGAAATTGTAGTTTAACTCATGTCTTGTTAAGGTTCTACTGATATAATATATGGCCCTTTCTTTACCTGTAGAGTCTTCTTGTGCTAGCAATGCACCCAAAGATACTTCTGTTGCTGAAATATAGAGTATGAGTGGCTCTCTTGGAATAGGTGGAATTAAAACTGGTGAATGCGTAAGATATTGCTTGATCTGATTGAATGCTGCTTCACATTTGTCATCCCATTTAAATGGAACATTTTTATGCAATAAATGTGTAAATGGCAAGCTTTTGTCTGCCAGTTGAGCTATAAACCTTCTAATAGACTGTAATCTTCCTTGCAATGATCTTAATTGACTGATATTTCATGGTGGGGGCATGTCCATTATAGCTTGTACCTTTTCTGGATCAACTTCTATTCCCTTTTCTGAAACAATGTACCCTAGGAGTTTTCCAGATGTAACACCGAAGACACATTTCTTTGGATTTAGTCGAACATTGAACTTCTCCATTCTAATAAAGATTTTTGACAAGATTTCCAGGTGTTCACCTCGTGTATGAGATTTGGCAAGTAAATCATCAACATAATCTTCCATGAATGTATGCATCATATCATGAAAAATAGTTGTCATTGCTCTTTGATAAGTAGCTCCAGCTTTCTTTAACCCAAATGGCATTACATTCCAGCAATAGGTACCCCAAGGACATGTGAACGTTGTTTTATCTTGATCTTCTGGTGCAATTTTTATCCGGTTGTATCCTGAAAATCCATCCATTAATGAATACGTTGCATGGCGAGCAGTTAAGTCTACAATCATGTCTATGTTAGGCAAATGAAAATCATCTTTGGGGCAAGCTTTATTTAAATCCCTGAAATCTGTACAAACTCTGATCCTTCCATCTGGCTTTGAAACAGGTACAATGTTTGAAATCCATTCTGCATAGTCAATAGTTCGAATGAATCCAACATCCAAAAGCTTCTTTAATTCTTCCTTGACCAATAATGCAACATGTGGATGCATCTTTCTGAGCTTTTGCTTTACAGGCTTTGTCCCAGGTTTGATAGATAAATGATGCATTATCAAATTAGGATCTAACCCTGGCATATCAGCATATGACCAAGCAAAGTTAATTTGATTATCCTTCAAGAATTGCATGAATTTCTGGACTTCTTCAACTGTTAATGATGCTGCAATTTGCAAAACTTTTGGCTGCTCTGCTGTACTTATGTTGATTGATTCTGTTGGTTCGATCAAAATAGAAGATCTTTCATGATAATACTTGGGAAGAGTGTCAAGTTTCTCATCCTTCAGTGCCTCAGAAAGGTTTTCACTGTCGGATTCGCTCTTTATTTTTCTCTTTTTTTGATCTATCACTGCCATTTTTCGGTTTTCACCAATAGATTCATCTTTTATTTCATTTATTTTGCAGCTAAGAGACTTGACACTCTCCTTATCAAAATCATGAGTATAAGATTCTTGAATGAAACAATTGTTTTCTTCATTTGAGGAACAAAGAAAAGTTATAATGTCTTCATCATTACTGAA
Source organism: Sequoia sempervirens (assembly GCA_007258455.2). Classification (NCBI taxonomy): domain Eukaryota; kingdom Viridiplantae; phylum Streptophyta; class Pinopsida; order Cupressales; family Cupressaceae; genus Sequoia; species Sequoia sempervirens. Next base: position 9,935 of record VDFB02177217.1, on the reverse strand, counting down.
TGTAGGAATATGGATAGGTGCGTCAATGTCCCAATCTATAAGTTCTGGATAAACTAAGGGCATAGGATCATTAGGTTGGGTAAGGTCTTGAATTGTCAAAGTCATGATATGGTTATCATCCTCATGATAGACAAGGTCTATGATGGTATTCTCCTGTTGATTGTCAATCTCGTTAGGATCTGATTCTTCCTCACTTGAGTCATGATCGCTTTGTAAAACAAAATCAAGTGGAGACCTTGAGCCTTCTCCTTGTATAAGAACAGGTGCATATTTGTGTATAGTATCAACTTGTTTATCCCTCCAAAATTCATCATTATAAATGGTGTCCCATTCATATTCATTAGAATCAGTATCTGAACTATTTTGCAATTGGAAAACTGATTCATGAGATTTATCTGACACGGATCCTCCTTCATGAATTAATTGTGTCTGCTGTGAAGTAGATTCTTCTTTATCTTTACCATATCCAAGTCCTATTTTATCACTTGAATGCTTTGAAATAGGTTGAATTGGTTCCACAATTCCTTCTCTTTGTTTCCCTATAGGACCATTCCCTTCATAGCCCATCTTTTGCATGATAGCGTACCCTTTACCATATTGTTCTTTAGGAAACTTAATGTGCAAGAGAGATTCATCTTCATCTTTGTATAGCCAATTTAGGATGTCCCTATCTTCAGCTTCTTCTTCAGTGGTATTAGCTCTAATGAATTTTCCATCAAACTTTGTAATTGGCACGGAAGCTTGAGATGTAGAAGCGGTTGCAATCTTTTGATTTGATAAAGTTGGTAAACCATGTGATCTTGGAGAAGGAGGTAAAGTAGAAAGAGATAGTGAATATTCACCTACCCCTTTGTCTTTAAACTTCAACTTAGTATCAAGATTCTTTGTCAATTCTTGCAATTGAACTTGTAGATTGGAAGAAGAAACAACAAGAGCTTCTCTATTGTGTGGCACAAAGACATCTTGAGTTACTCTAAGATTTGAACAAGTTTGGGTACTATTGTAATCAGCTTGTATAGTTATTTCTTGTCCATCATATGGAAACTTGATACATTGATGATATGTTGATGGTACTGCTTGCATATCATGGATCCACGGATGACCCAAAAGTATGTTATAAGACAGATCTCGATCTAGAACTTGACAAAAAGTATTCTTCACAACAGGTCCCACTCTGATAGGCAATAATATTAATCCTTTAGAAGCTCTTTCCTCATCATCATATGCCTTGATGGTTATCTTCCTTCATGGATCAATTTCATTTTCTGATATTCCTAAGGTATTTATTAATTTTAAGGTACAAATATTCAAACCGGCTCCTCCATCTATTAAGACACGTCTAATTCGATGTTTATGGATCATGACTTCAAGGTAGAGCGAGGAATTATGTGGATGTGTCATAGAGGCATCATCTTTGTCGAAAAATGCAAGACAAGTGGGGGAAGATAAATGTCCCACCATGGCTTGAAATTTGTTTGCATCTAGATCAGTATCAACAGTTGTGTTTACAAGAGCTTCTTCTAAAATATTCTTGTGTATGGGGGATATTTTGAGAAGTTCAAGAATGGATATTTGAGCTGATGTTTTTCTCAATTGATCAACCAGATTATACTGACTTGGAGAAGAAATAGTTGTTTTAGATGAACTTCCTTTTAAAACAACCTTTGCTTGACCTCTTGTTGTTACATTAACCTGTTGATATTCTTGTTTTCCTTTGATTTTGATAACATTAACCCGATTATCATCTGTGTGAATGTGACGGATTATATTGTCTTCAACATTATGTATACTTTTGGCTTTGGTATCCGATGTTTCCCCCTTTTGGTAGTTTGGCAAAGGATCTTTGAATGCTTGATGATCATCATTGGTATGATGTCCCTCAATTGTAATGGTACCATTGTCAATTAAATCTTGTACTCGATTTTTCAAAGCTTGACAATTGTTTGTTCTATGACCTTTACATCGATGATAATTGCAATAATACCAGTCATTCCATGATGGTGGTTTAACTCGTGGCTCATAATCTCTTTGTGGTGGTAAGGTGATAACCTTATTATCAAGAAGCTCCTTGAGAGAAAACTCAAGAGTTTGACCCAAAGCAGTAAAAGTCCGTCGATTTGAAAAGAACGAAGGTCTAGACGGATTTGATGTTTGAGTATCGCCAAGATTATTATTGAAATTACCACGATTTTGATTGGTATTTTGATTGGTCATGTTCTCTTGCTTGGAAATTTGTCCTTGTTGATTGTTGTTTCCTTGTTGAATTGTATTTCCTTGTGAATTGTTTCTTGGAACACTTGATAGATTGAAAACGGATGGTCTTGTTCGTAAATTATTTGCATCCACTATACCATCATTAACAACATTTTTGTTTCTATTCCAAAACCTTGTTTTATCGTTGTTTTGATTTGATGTACTTGGATTATCAAGTTTTATCACTCCCCTTTAACCAAGGCCCCTTCAATAGTGATTGCATTTTCAATCAGTTTTTCAAAGTTATGAGGACAATGAAGGTTAAGCCTATAGCTTAATTCTGGATCAAGGCTATTGATAAAAATATCCATCTTTTCCTTTTTAGGAATAGGACTAGAATATCGTGCAAATAATCTTCTCCATCTTTGTAAAAATGTAGTAAAGGGTTCTCCTACTTTTTGTTTTACTTTACAAAGATCAAGCATTGTTATTTGATGTTGAATATTGTAGGAGTATTGTGAGATAAACTGATTTATCAACTCCTCAAAAGTTTTGATAGGTGGAGTGATTTTTGAAAGCCACTCCATGGATTGTACACCTAAACTTTGTGGAAATAATCGCATCAAGTAAGTATCATCATAGGCGAATTCAAGACTCATGTTTCGGAAATCCCTAACATGATCAATGGGATCAGTTTTTCCATTATACCTATCATACTTAGGAATTTCGCAATGTTTTGGAAATGGAATCATTTGAAGACTCCTATCAAATGGATAAGGAGATATGTCTTCCAAAACATATTTCTTTGTTGTACCTCCTTGTATTTCCTTTATTTGCCCTTGTAATTCTTTTATCTGTTGGTTAAGAGCACTAAAGTCATTAAGAGGAGTTTCAGGATTTTGTTTAATCCCTTTTATGTCAAAAGTGTGAGGTAACTTAGCTCCTTGATTAGCTAATGAAAGAAAATATTTTTCTTTGTTACGTTCTAGAATTCTTTCCATAAGAGTATGAAATTGGGGATCTTGTTCTGCTTCTTGAAGCTTTTCTTCTGTTAACTCATCAAGATTAAATGTTTCCTCTTCTTTTTCATTTCGGTCACCCATTTTACTGGTTGTGGTTTCTCCCTCGTCTTTTTCTATTTGTTTTTGAGATCTTGTGAAGACAGGCATAGATTTGTATCCAAATTTTACTTTACTTTTGATGAAAAGAGTGAAATAGTGCAATTTATGTGATATATATGAAAGTCAAGATAGAATGCAGATTCTATGACTTACACAAAATTTCTAATCTTATAGCTTGTGTTGTTCCCTAAGTGAAAGGATGAAAATCCTGTTAGCGGGAATATAAGCAAAAGATCAAGAAAAGGATGGTTTTGCACTTTATGAAATTTTGATCATGGCTTTGTAAAATGATGGATTTTATGATAGATGCCCAATGTATTCTAAGTTCTCTATTGCAAAATTTGATTTGGACGAGTAGAATATTCGATTGCGGGTTGGGGAATATAACTGAAACGGATGCGTTGACTATGGTTATGCCTTTGAGAAAGGGCTCTTCTTTGAAAATAAGCTTGTGAATACAAGGGCTCTATGGCATAATCATCTGAAAGACCTCTAACACAATCATGATACCTATGAAGAAAAGTTCTATATTTGAGTAAGACTTTTCGACTTTGATATAGGAATCGTTGCTTCTTCAATAATTTCTTGTGGTTGAGGGGTTTCTTTGGCTTCTTAATCCTTTTGGAAATGGATTTCTTTACAAATTTTGTGGATTTCCAATCTCGTAACATGAGATTAATCAATATGATAATGAGTGTTTTGGATGATCTTAATCTAAATTAATGTAGTGAAAACACATCAAACAAATTTAAAACAGTTGTTTTAAGTCCTATGCTAAACATCAAGTGTATAACCAAAATGTTTTTCAAAAAGTGTTTTAACGGGTTTTACACATGAAAAGCACTTCAAACAGACCTACCTTTAGTTCCTCGGTGAAAGTCATCATAGCAACTCCAAATTTCACATCTTAGAATCAAGCGGCCAATAATCCTCACATACCGTCACCTAAAGGGCTCGTTTTGTCTTTTCCAAAGCGCATCAGAGTGACGGAAGTGGATACCGATCCTAAGCAAATAACTCTTGGCAGCTATATGGTGAGCATTCCTGTGGGTAGATTCTTCCTCCCCGCATCGCAAGTGATTGAAACAAATGTTTGAAACCGACCAATTGAAGTTACTACACTAGGCTCAGAGGTAAGGGTTTCGCTCGCGCGGAAACATAGGAATTCCCTCGAGAGACCTCCCCACCTTTGTGAACAAAGGCTTTGGGATGGTTATCAATGCACACTACCGTCAAAAGAGGGTTTCCCCAATTTTGCTTTAAATTTTATAGTGGGGTGGAATAGCCTAGCTTTGGCTTGAACCCACTTGAGTCGTTCCTCTTGGGTGAGTACTTTTTCCCACAAGAGCAGGCTCTCTACAAGGTTTTAACAAAGCTTAAAGATGCATAAAAAGAAATAGGTGAGTTTGGCATTTTGATCACCCAGTTAAGGGGAGAGCATAGGCCTATCACCGAGAACAAAGCAAACACTAGGTTCAATTATTAAGCACCAAATGGAAATTTTCTAAACTAAGTGAAGATGTTGCTTCACATAAACAGAAAATTCATTTTAAGCCTAAATTGAAAAATGAAGTGTCTATCCTAGGATTGCTTCATTTTACCTTAGATGACTACCCTAGGATTGGTTAATTTTATGCTTAAATGACTACCCTAGGATTGGTTAATTTTATCCTTTTAGATTATTAATTGTCTACGGCTGCGTTGGAATTAGTTAGATTTTTTTACAATTACAAATTACAAAGCTGCCTTTTAAAAGTTGCATTGCAACAGACATTATAGGTGCTGCAAAAATAGTTAAGGGCGCTGCAAAAATAGTTAAGGGCACTGCAAAAATAGTTAAGGGCGCTGCAACAGTCTTCAAATGCGCTAATCTGAAGGACCTTCCCGAAACATGTTGTTTGCGCTATTCCGCTGTTTTTTCCCTGTAATCAGTCAAAAGAAGCTGCAAAAATATGTTAAAAAGGGGGCAAGAGCCCCACGGTGGGTGCCAAAAATGTGTAATGTTTATTAATGGTTAATCTAATTGAAAACAAAAACACCAAATGAAACATTAATCTAAAGAAAACTAACTAAAATTAAGCAAACGAGTATTCTTCAGAGCCGTCCCATTTTCTCTATCTCCGTGAATTTGAAGCTGCTTGTGGCTCTCGATTGTGTGCTCACTTCCTCCCAAATGAAGCTAGTTTAGAAATCCAGTATACAAAATGAAATCGGCCTACCGGGAAGGAAGATGGATTGTTGATACAGATATGGATGTGGGTCAGGATGGCTTGTACGGAACAGCCGCATCATGATTCTATACTGCTATGATTCTATACTATCTATGCTATGAATAGAACTCTATGAATGCTATGGATGCTATGAAATTTTCCTATAGTTTATTTGCTTAAACTTCTATATATGATTTGGAGCTCCTGGCAGCTGTATTTATAGATTTTTGCAGGCTCCATCCCGGCTGGCAAGAATCTACGGCTGTAAGATTGTCTGGTAAGTTTGAATGGTGAGAGATGGAGAGGTTGAGAAGAAAATGGGGGAGGTTGAGAGGTTGGAGAGAAGGATGGATTCATGTCTTCAACCCACGGGAACAAGCCTGCACAGAAACAGAGAAATTTAATTTTCTGTTTCAACCGTTTGCTTCCCGGGAGTTGAAGATAAATCCCAAATTAAATAAATTAAATAAATTAATTTAATTTATTGCATTTGATTTTTGATTTTTGAAAACTATGGAAGATTTAATTAAATATTTTGTAATATTTAATTATGATGTGACTTTAGAAGAATTTGAAATATTTAAAAGATTTAATTAAATTTTTTTTGGAAATATTTAATTATGAATAGATTTTTGAATCGAATTAGAGGAATTTTGAAATGATTTTAAGAATGAATATCTAAATTGGATTAGAGGAAATAATTAAATATTTTGGAATATTTAATTGTAAATGATATTTAGAAGAAGAATAATATTTTAATCTTTATTTGAATAAGATATTCAACTGAAGATTATTGATAATTACCATATAAATAAATATAATATTTATTTAATTAAATTAAGAAAATGAATAGAGGAAAAGATGATTAAATAAACTTCATTTATTTAATCAAAATGAAAGAATAAAAGAAATATAAATAAATTACCAACGTCAACAACCATATACCAACAATGCCACAAGTGTCATGTTGCCAAGGCAAGCAAATTTATTCATATCACAGATAGAATTGAAGATTTCTAATTAAATATTAAAGCATCGAACAATGCACGCACAATGATGTACCATTTGACAGCGGTATACAAGAAGCTCATGAGCAATACCTTTCAACTACTCATCGAGAAAAGAACTCTAACTATTACAACAAGGGAATAGTTTAGTTATTAAATATGAGGAGAATTTCATGAGTCTACTTAGATATATGGATTATACAAATGATAAGGAATCAAAACTAAAAAAATCAAGTTGGAATTGAAAAAAGTCAATATGAATGATATGATAAATCTCAATACTCATGTTGAAATTGAATATGCTTATAAGATGGATGAGTATGAGTCTTTAGGATAAATGATAGATTAAAATTTAATGATAAAAATAAAAAAAATAAAAAATTGAGTCTAAATCAAGTGGCAAAGCACTCTGTAAGAATATTTTTTCCAAATTTGGTTAGTCTAATTAGAAAATTTTAAAAATAAAAGAAACTGTAACATAAGAAAACCTTATCAATGTTGGGTTATTACATCTTTAGTTTATTTTGTTGTACAATAATGGTTTAATCAATTATCTTTATATGTGTGATCACCATTTCAATATAGTATCAAAGCGATTATATTTCTTGTGGTTGTGAAGAATGGATATTTGTTGAGGCATTTTTGAAGTTACAGATTGTAGTCACAATAAAATTGCAATATATTTGTCATTTATTAATGAAATTTAAAAATTCAAACTATTTTGGAAAGATGGTGGAGAGGAGAACATAAATCAGAAATGGTTCATAGATTTTCTTACTAGTTAGAAAAATTCTAAAGCAGAAGGTGACATGGTATTTTTTGGGAATTTGACTATTGTGTTTGAATGATGTTGTTTGCTTCTAGTGTTGACGAGTTTGAGAAGATGGAATAAAGGAATTTATGAAGTTAGGGTATAAATATGAAACATTAGAGGTTGGAGGAATCAAGGGGGAAGGAGGTATTTTACCATCTCAAGTTAGCTTCTCACTTAGAGATGATACACTGTAGGAGAATCAACATGAGTTTCATCTTTCATCTTGAGCCCCTTCATGGAGCAAGAGGAGGCATGCTAATTTCTTTTGGTTTGCTAGATAATTGAGTATGACTTGATCTACAAATTTGGTGAGTGGTGCCTATAGATAATTGAGTTTGTCTTGATCCATAGTTTTGTAGTTGTGTACTTGTGGATAATTGAGATAGCCTCGATCCACAAATGAGGTGTCTTACCATGGATAATTGAGTTAGTCTCAATTTATAGTTGGTTGGTGGTTTTGTTATAGTAGATAATTGAGTGAGTCTCAATTCATTGTTAGTTGGTGTATTTCTTGTAGATACTAGACTTTGTCTTGATTCACAAGAGTGGTGTACTTGTGGATAATTTTGTATGTCTCAATTCACAAACATTTTTCAAGTTTGACAATCAGGAGATTTGCTTATGTGTTCAGTTTTGTGTTTCTTGGGCGAGTGAAGAAAATTGGTGGAGATGCTTCATCAAAGCTTTTATAAGGTCTTTTATGTGGTCCTTGTAGTGTTCCACCATTTGTTCAGATTGATGTAATAAGGGGGAATGTTGGGTTATTGCATCTTTAGTTTAGATTATATAATAAACATTAGAGTATAATGTATATTAGTTTTTAGAAAGTGAATTAATAAATAATAATTAGTTTCTTGGTAATTATTCCTGCAAGTTAGTTGGCTTGATATGAGAAATATAAGGCTATTAAAGCCAATGCAAAGTAATGTAATAATCAGCCACAAATTAATATATTATTTTGTGATATTTTTGTAGTGCAATAATAATTTAATCAATTATCTGTGTGTGTGATCGCTATTATAATAATCAAAAGTATAAATCTATATATCATACACCTTCTACATGGGAAAACACTATTTTTGTATTATATATAGGTATTGCAAATGATTGTTGGAACTATGGAAAGGATAATTATGTTAGTGATTATATCTACTTGAACCTAAGATGATCAAGGACCTATCAATAAAATAAATGCGATAATTGATATTTTATTATGTCGATTTATAAACTTCTTTGGTAGAACTTGAGGGTATAATGGCTAATAACTATATTTAAATATTAATAGATTCAAGAGATAATGATGATTTCATTTCAATAAGTGTAGTTAGGAAAAATGGAATTACAACACAAAAATTAAGAGAGGACAGAAGAGTGGAGTTAGGTATGCGCAATAAATGCATACTTTTAAAAATGGCTGAAAAACAAGAAGTTGATTTGGGAAGTTTCTCTACTAAAGAATTTTTTTGGTGGCACCTTTGAGATTCTATGATGTTATTGTTGTGCCTATAGCACTCATGCCCCGTTCAGAATGGGGACCCTCCCTTTTCACTTTGTCGGGTCACTTTTGCCTTTGCCTCATTTTGTGTGCTCCCTATTTTGAGTCCTAAGTGGTCAAGGGGTCCTAGAGCTACCATCTTAGGTTGACCAAGTTTCACCACTTAAAATTTTTTCAAGTCTTTGGCCTATGTAGAGTTCCTTTGGCAGTTTTCCTTGGAACTTCAAAATTATTGTCTTTTGCCTATTGCGGGTTCGCGCCTGCAGGCCACCCTGTGCGGAATTCCATGTGCCTTTCACCATTTCTTGCGACGAACGAGTTGGTCCATCCTCTTTCCTTGTGGGATCCGTGACCCTCGTTGTCGTCTCCTTCATCGACCACCAAATGATAAATGCTTGGGTGACATCCACCCTGCGGATCCCGTCATTGCCGCCATTGACTCTTTCGAATTGTGCGCCCACTAGCTTCGCCTGCTGTCACACCCACATTTATTGTAGACATCTAATGCTTGAAAGTCTATAAATAACAACTCTAACGTGTCATTTTCACTACATTCTTCCTGAAAAGTTGTTAGAGCCCTCCAGCTGCCACCGCCTCTGTGCTCGTGAGATTCTACTGCCGTTCATGCATTGCAATCTTCAACTTCTCCATCAAGTTCTTGCGGGTCTGTCAGGTAGGACCTCCATTTCCACCAACTTCATCATTTTTCTCTAGTTTTTTGAAAATTTATTATAATTTTGAGTAAGGAAAACCTAAAAACCGGTTTGACAACACCACGACGCATAAAACCCATAAATTAGAATTTGAAAATCCCTCAAAAATCTGTCCTAGAGGTCCATGCAAAACTCGCCCTTGTGGCCACCATTCTTAAATAGGGAAATGAAGCCCTCTCAGCCCGTAATACCCTCATTGCCGTTCCCTTAGCCTTTCAGAAATAAAATTTAAAACAACAACCTTCACCTTCCTTAGACCCGCTCACACAAATAGACTGATAGGGTAGGGTTGGCTGAGACAGTCACTGTCCCATGTTCTAGGTCACTCCTAGGCAAACCCCTTTGGTGTTACTCTCCACCTTCTTAACCTATAGGTCCTAAA
>VDFB02177216.1:0-40550 GCA_007258455.2 Sequoia sempervirens | reverse complement strand
TCCTATTAAACTAGATCCCCTTGTGCCCTTTGTTCGTGTTGTCTTTCTCTTTTTCTTTCTCTTTATCTTTCTCTCTTATTTGCTTGAGTTGTCCCTCTCATGTGTGACAATGCTTTTCTTCAACATTTCGATCTTCAGAAAGTGCATTTGTTTCCAATGAATCCTTTCTCGAAGATCTTCAAAAACCTTCTTTAGAATCACATTCTCGACTTGGAACCCTAATGGAACATGTTTCCTTCATCACGGGTTCATAAAGAAAGGACTTGGAAACCTTCCTCCGAAGCGGGAACAACTTTGACCTTCCCCTCACGTGGGGGCATATTCTTCCTTTCAAATTCCTTGATGAATTGAACATATTTTGAAGAGATTCCTTGATGATGGATTTCTCTAAGAAATAAAACATTTTCTTTCGAATCGTGTGTCCCTTGAGTGGACCCTCTTCTTCACGGTGGGTTCCCGAGGGACCCCCTTTGAAGGATCTTATCTTGATTGAAATTATTTGCATCTATCTTGGGAGCAGCCTGACTAGACCTCGCCTTTCAAACAACACGTCCCTTGAGTGGACCCCTCTTCTTTTGAAGGGTTCCTGAGGGGCCCCTTTGAAAGACTTCCTAATTATCGACGGTCTGTGTGACTATCTGCTTACTTGCTTACTTGGCTGCTTCCTGACTCTACAAAGTCCTCTTTATTGGGTTTTCTCCATGCTAGAGTTCTTGGGGGATACCTTCCCTATAGGTATGAGAGCCTGTAGGGTGCTTCCTTTGGGTTTCCTCCATGCTATAGTTTTTGGGGGACGCCTTCCTTGCAGGTCTGTGGGCCTGTAGGGCGCTTGCTTCACAGGGTATCCTCCATGCTAGAGTTTTTGGGGGACACCTTCCTTGTAGGTCCGTGGGCCTGTAAAGAACTTTCTTCCTTCAACTTCATAGTTTCAAACAACTATGAAGCCCTTTGCTTGTCTTGCACCTTCAGGTATTCCAGATCATGGTATGCTTCCTTGAGAATTTAGGTATACATTTCTAACCTTACTCCTTCCTTGATCTACTTTACTGAGCACTCATCAATACTTTTGCTTGCTAAAGTGAGGGAAAAATGTATAGGAGTGAATTTTCACCCCTTGTGCTAATTCCCTTATTACCCTTCTCCACTTTAGAAAACCAAGTTCAGAGGCTTAATTCCACCTAAGCCTGCTACTTTTGTCACACTTGGTGCCTATTTTGAGCATCGGTGGAGGAGTTTTTGTTGGCGATTCCCACACGACACACAAACGTTCGTGCGACACACTTACGTCCCTGATAGATTCTCGCGGTTGAATCTGCAGAGGTGTTATAGTTCTCATTGGGAGTCAAGTTGTAATGCCCCCTTCGGCCAATTGACTTGAATATGGCCATTTTTCTCCATCTTCTCTTCAAATTCATTTCTTGAACAAGAATTTAAGCCTCTTAGCATTCAATTGATCTTCTACAATCACTCCACAAACTTCAACACACTCTTTTGCACCCACTTCAAGCTTTCAAGCAGCATTCTTACACTCCATTGCAAGAAATCTATCACTCCATCACTTCGGTAGAGAAAGTTGGGGACAAACACCATTGCAATAGAGGCTCGAGTACTCTCAATTTCTCCCCCAAGTAGCCTTGAGTGCTCTTGGTGGAGGTGGTAAGCTCCCTTTCCTCTCCTCTATCAGTTAGTTGAGTTAACACATTTACTATTTTGTAGTGCTTTAGTGCTCTTTACTACATTGTTTTCTTTATCTTGCTTTCTTGGTTGTCCGTGGAGGTGGAAACACCTAAACAAGGGTCTGACTGAGGTAGGCCCCTATACAACCACCCAACATTTTCCTCTTTCTATGTGTAGGATTATGTGCTTTGTGAAGCTAGCTAGCGAATAGACTCTTCTACGAAATCATCTTCATCACCCTAGCTTTGGTATATTTGCTTTATCACCTTTGTTTGTACTTTTCGTATTTCATATTGTTGTTTTTCTCTTTTAGAAGTCACTAGTTAGGCTGCTAGCTTGTTTTTTGCTAGTTCACATTGTACTTTCGATCCTCCGGTTGTATGAATTCTAGCGCACCTGAGAGATGCCAGTGCATCGTGCTATCATCTCAAAATTGTGCTTTCGTCTTGAGACATAGAGCTATCTGAGATACAGTGTTGAGCTCGAAAACCAGCTCGCCTAGCCTCATTTCAAATCTTGGGGTTGCATAGTGGTTGTAGGACTTTATAGTCTTCATCATTCTCATCCTCATATCCTAACACCCCATTTAGTTGAGGTAAGTTAGGGTAGCCTTCTACATCTTCGCCCTTTGTGACCTGGGGCCTTGCATGTGGTGGTCCCCCTCTCTTACACTATCATATTCCTCTAGGCCTTCCAAGTTAAAAAATTCATCACAACATGAAAAGAGGAAAATATGGGCATCAATATGGAGGGAGTTGGGGGATTTCTCCACAATTATTCAACCTTCCAAAGCAATAAGGGAGTGAAATATTATTTAATCCTTCCTCTAAAACACCACTCTTTGACTCTTCCAATTCCATTTCACTTTCCTTAGAAATATATATATTTTTTCCTTTTATAATTCTTGATACAATTAAGCCCTTTTTCTATAACATATCCCCAATACCGTGATGTAGGGAAGGCTTACTAATAAAATAATTCACAAAATATTTAGGAGTGTCCAAAGTTCTTTCATTATTATCATTTAATTTCACACCCTATGTGACTAATTAGAGACATTGACAAATTTAGCAATGCAAGTCTAAGCACATAAGTTGGTAGGACCAATTATTGTACATGATGTGAATTATTGGTGTGATGTGTGAAGTGATGGTGGACCCTTATGTTTGCCACTTAAATAAAGTATGTTGTAAAAGGATGATACTATCGGCCATTATGGTATGATATTCCTCCTTGATTGAAATAAAGAAAAGATAATGGGAATATTTGTAAAGGACTACCAATGTCAGTGATTTATGGCTGATAAATCTCCTTTTTGTGTCAACCAGTTTACTTGATATCATAAGTTAGATTCCCTTTTACCTTCTAGTCAGGTCATGTTAGAATATTATAAATAAGCCTTTACAAAATCATTATGAAAAAGGGGGGCATCAGAGTCTTTGAGTCCTAAAGTCTAGAGTCTAGTCTCTCTGCTTGTGATTGAGTATGCTCTATCTATGTGTATAATTGTGATATGAGAAATCAGAAAGATAACTTGAAAAATGTATCTTTTGTAATAGTTTCTTTTGTAATAATATTCAGAAGCCACAACCATTCGATCGTCGGCCTTCGCCGCTACTTGCTATCAAATCTTAGATCTTTTATAATCTATTGACTTAAAAAAGAATGGTATTAGAGCCATAACCATTAGGACCAAACCCACATTGTTAAAATTATCCATTCACCCAAAAATCCATACAAAACCATGATCTTCTAGAAATTTCCAGAATCAACATAGAGTCATGTCTGAAGAATGTTTTAATGTTATCAAATTAATCATAATAGTATTTTGTCTTGCAGGAATCTTATTGGTCGTGGCTTTAATTTGGAGTGATCATATGCAGTCTTCATTAAAGAATTATCCTTGAGTAAATTCTTCTTCTTCTAACCATTAGCCTAGTAAACTGTCTATTTCTGATAAGGTGTATTGAGGAAGTCATCTAGAGTGCGAAGAGTTTAACTCTGTAGGATTTCACTTCGATGTTGAGATTTGAGCCTCTTTATCATATATTTAGTTATTGTTGTTTGTTGAATTATTGTTTTGTCTCTCCTTATTGGATTGAGTTTTCCTACTTTCTCCTAAAACCCTTGTAAGCTTACTCTAGATTGTCCCAACTCCTCACTCCTAAATAAATGGTTGAGACCCATAGTTTTACTCCCTATGGTTTTGATGAAGAGTTCTCAGGAAGAGAATTTTCTTGCAGTACTAAATATCTAGAGGTTATATATGATGAATACAATAATGAAGACTTAGACGTTAGCTATCCAAATGAAGAAGAATGGAATAAAGAATCAAAAGCAACATGTTCAAGATGTTACTTAGAAAATGCAAAAAATACAAAAGATACAAAAGAAGTGAATAGAGATAGTTCAATTTTAGAGTCAGGATCTTTGAAAAAATTAGAAAGATTATGTTCTTGTTCTAGAACTACAACAAAGTCTGAGACAACTGAATTAGAGGACGAGAAGGATGGTGAATTTATTTCTCCCTTTCTACAGAATAATGAAGAAAGTTTCAGACAACAAAAAAAACAAGAACAAGATCATGTGATGTATGCCCAATCTGCTATAGATCCCTTATTTATTTATTATTTTTTGAGTTTGTTATATTGTTACCATATTTTTTTGTTGTATATTATCTTTCATTAAGAAATGATCTTAGGTTATGTCTTTCCCTATCAAACATGTCATAAGAATCAAGTTAGAAGGGTTTAGAAGAAATTTTATAGCTTTAATAGTTATAGGTTCTTGTATTAGTCTAGCTAAGAGTCATGTCTTGCCATTTATATATTGGAGTCAACAAAAAATATATGTTCAAGGTCTTGGCATTATACAAACCATGAAGAAAAGGGCCTGTAATATTTTAGTCAACTTAGGAGATTTCTATGTTTTATGTTCTTTATGGCAATAGGAGAATATGGAAACTAATATCATCTTAGGATGGGATTTTCTAAGCTAGTTTAAGTCCTTTTCCTTTTTTGAGTCTAGTATAGTCCTAGGAAACCATATGAAAATACCATTTCATTATCTTCCCCAAACCATTCAATCTGTCTATATGATAGGAATATTTGATGGCCAAGGAAATCTTCTTCTAGAAGATCCATAGTCTTCTCTTATACGGAGGATCAAGGAACTCCCCGAAGCTTGTCAAAGAATAGTTTTAGAAGATTTTCTTTATAAGAATCCATTCTCTATATTCCAGAATGATGGATGGGGAAATATCCAGACTATCACAGGCACTCATCACTCATCAAATGGTAATCATGTCATCTGCTCCCAGTAGTGCATAATTAATAGTTCTAAAAATCCTGGCGAGACAATACGAAATTGCTCACATTATTTTTAGATGCAAAGATATTACCAATCATTTTCCTCTTGGTTTCCATAATGTAGATAATCTAACTAGTATATTTAATACTAGTTGTAAAATTTTATTATCTCAAATGACACCTTACAAAGTTGCTTCACCACATATGCCACTATTAGATATTATATCTAGCAGTCCATTTTCCCTCTAGACAACTTGAATGGGTGATAAAGCATACAAAGAATTCCATTCTTGGAGAATGGTACCATCCAATACTAGTCATTTTTCCCAAAAGATGATCAACACACAATTACCAATACCAATACATCATGGACTTTGACAATGTTTTCAACATACCTTGCATTTGGTTGTTACCTAATATTGGAAGATGGAGAATCCTTGAGTGGTATAATGGATGACAACGCAACAGTGTGGTGGGATCAATTATTGTACATGATGTAAATTATTGATGTGATGTGTGAAGTCGTGGTGGACACTTATGTTTGCCACTTAAATAGAGTATGGTGTACAAGGATGACATTGTCAGCCATCATGGTATGATATTCCTCCCTAATTGAAATAAATAAAAGATAATGGGAATCTTTGTAAAGGACTATCAATGTTTGTGATTTATGGAAAATAAACCTCCTTTTTATGTCATCCGGTTTACCTAGTATCATAAGTCAAATTCCCTTTTACCTTCTAGTTTGGTCATGTTAGAATATTATAAATAAGCCCTTATGAAAGCATTGTGAAAAGGGGGGCATCAGAGTCTTAGAGTCCTAAAGTCTAGATTCTAGTCTCTTTGTTTGTGATTGAGTATGCTCTATCTCTAGAGGTGTGTAATTGTGATATGAGATATCAAAAAGATAACTTGCACAAGGATGATCGTATTATCTTCAATATCTTCTTTTATATCTAGGGAGGAAGCATCTCAACATATCTAGCATCATTATCAATTCCAATACCTAAATTGTGTGTCATTCCATTTTCCTAGTTTTGATACACTTATGGAATATTAGTATCCTTTTTCCCAAGTGGAGGGAAATATGTTTTCAAGTGATCATCTTTTCTATAGAAGAAACATATATTTAAACCACCCAAACCCATAATTTTGCATAAAATTTTAGACATATATAACAAGATAGAAATAAAATCTAGTAGCTCAATGTTATTGTTTAAAGAAATCAAAACCATCATATTTATATGTGAAAGAGATGATCTTGTTTCTTCCAATGTAATCACCTCACCAATGGGTTTTAGAACCTACAAGAGAAAAAATAAAATACTAAGGGTGACATCACAAACCTCAATCCATTTAGGAGAGGAATTAAAAATTCTATCATTAGGATTTACAATGGAATTCCATGCAAAGACCTTAAAGACACCCAACATTCCAAAAAACCTTAGCTAAACTATGCTTATGCATGTTAGTATTTTTTATATAGAAAAAGAAGAAACTCTTTTGAGTCATTCAACAAAAGCAAGCATAAATCCCTATTTTTTTGCCCCACATTGAAGCAAACTAGTTATCAAGAAATTTCTTTGAAGGTAAAGCTTTAAGAGTTAAACACACAGAGAAATCCAAAAAAACTTCAAGATAATTTTTTCCTTTTCTAAAATTGCATACATCACCCCATTGTGTAATGTCCCTATTCACTCCCAAAACCACTACTCCACTTCCTAGAACCAAATATTGCTCACAAGGCTAGGATTATCATCATACAAGTGAAATCAACTCATCAACATACCTTGGAGGGTTGAAGGCCAACTCTATGAGAGTCAGATATATCTCCAACTCTATGAGATTGATTTATATATATCCTATGCTTCGAGCTCAACTTAGACTCAGGAGGGTATTCCCAGGGGTATACCTTAACTCATATTGAAATCACATAAAATAAATAATAATAGAATAATGATAACCAAAACCAACTTGATGTCTTGGTCCTAAGAGGTATACTTTAAGATAAGATTGAAGTGTAGGAGATATATCCCACTCCCATAGAGTTGGCCTTCAACCCTCTATGATATGTTGATGAGTTGATTTCACTTGCATATGACAACCTAGGCCTTGTAAGTGAGATTTAGTTCTAGGAAATAGAGCAACAATTTTGGGACCCAACAAAATTTGAGCATGGATGTGTTCCTTAAGTTAGAAAGACAAAGTGGAGAAAAAATTAAGGCTCTACAATCACAAAGACACCTTGTTATAGAAAAGTAATTTTCTTCATCCCACGGTATCCCACTTGATCCCATTTATATGCAACTTGACCTTTCTTGGGTCAATTATGAAAGGGAAATAATAAGACCTTCAATCTATAGATTGATGTCAAGGTTCAATGGGCATGTTCATTGGGAGGGGGATACACATGTTGGAGTGTTTTTAAATTTTGTGGAAAAGTATCAATTTGACTATTAAGACGTGGATGAGATTTTTCACTAGGTAACTAGATGGAAAGGAAAAAATTGATATGCTAGTTTCCTTGAGAATTATTTTGCTTCATGAATCAACTCGTGGTTGCATTTAAAGAAGAATTTTCTTTGCATCTAGGCCCTTCTACTCTTTTTGAAGAATTAGAAAACATTAGATGGCAAGAGGGAGAGTCCAACATAGATTTTAGTTACAAGGTTATTGTTTCTCTTTCCAAGATCCCAAATGATTTCCAACCTAAAACACCTACTCGTAATGATATATTTCTTAGAGCCTATGATGTTATTCTAGGTTATGACTCAATATGGGAAGGATTTAAGTTGGTTAACATGCAATAGGCTTATAGGTTCATTGATCTCATTGATGATTTGAGAAGGGATATGATTGCAAAATCTTTATCCTCAAGAATAAAAGTTGTTGGTGGTGAACATGCTATTGATGATAGAAATTGTATGGAGGTAGAATCAAGTAGAAGCACAATATCAAGTGATGTTTGTGTTTGTAGGTGGGTAGAAGAAGGTTATGGTGCATTGTATGAAAAAAATACATATGAAGATGATAGTGTGTACACCTACTTTAGCTAGATAAACCATCTATGGGTGATTGTAATAAAAAAAATAATGATGACCTCTAGCTTGGGAATGAGAGAAATGACCTTGTTGTTTGTTACAATAATATGGATAGTGACTAAGATGTGCATGAAAATGATTTACCAAAGGAGCCATCTCGTGTAGTTGATTTTGAAATGCATGCATATGCAAGTGATGCAAATAATGAACAAGAAGATGTCTTTTTGTTTGATCTCTTTCTTTTTTTTAATCTATTTTTCAGATTTTTTGAAGTTGCTACTAATGGTTTGCATGAGCATAACATAAGCATAGTTGAACATGAAGAGACAAATACAGAGATAAGTGCTTATACAACTGACAATATTCAATATGAATATTTTACACTTGAAGAATGTGAAGTGGGTAATCATATGGATGCATATGAGAGCCTCTTCGTTTGGTGTGCAACATGTCTTCATCAAGCATAATGCACTTCAAAAGGATCATATGAAAGTGATGTTGCAGAGTTGAATGTGGAAGGAGAAGTGTGCCATAGGTCTAATATTTGCAACACATGTGTCATAGTAGATTTCCAAGACAAGATTGAAATAGAGAGATAATTTGAAGAGTGTAGCTTTTCACCCAAAGTGTCTCTTGATCCAAAATGTTGTGCTAATGGAGATTGCATCAACATAAGTGACTCCATGGTATGCTAGTTTCCTGTTGTCACTCAGGTGAGTGGAATTGAATATGAATCCTTCCTTTGTGATGAGGATGTAGCTTCTCATAGTATGGATGACCACGTGTATGATTCTTGGTGTTTCATTTGGTCCCAACATACAACTTGTGATGGTGTTGAGCAGCAACAAGTTCTCTAGGTTGATGATTAACTAACTTCTCAAGTCTCTTATATGCCACAACTTTATTTTTTTTAGTTTGAGTTGTCAAAGGGTGAGTTTTCTCCTTGGGTAGATCAACTCAACTCAATGAATATTTTTCTTTGCAATGTGAACTAGATGCATTCTCTTTTTGCCTCAATTCACCCAAGGAGGTTAGTAGGTATAAAATGTTAAAGTTCATTTTGGTGTTTATCTAAGTTTTTGATTGTTGCCCCTAGTTGCTATAAAGATAGAGGATACAATTCAAGGTAGTGTGGTGGCCTATCTTTTGCGGTTACCATACATTGGAAAGGTTAACAACGAGGCAAGTATTCACTTTTTTAGAGACAATCACAAGTTTGTGTTTGAAAAGAGAGGGCTACACTTGTTGTAGCTATGTGAAGGAAACAATTGTGGAGTTGGGGAAAATCAATTCCTTCGATAGGGTGGTATTTGATAGAGGCAAGTAACATTATCCATCCTTTGTAGGCTTGGCCTGCACATTATGTTAAAATTTTATTTCACAACTATTATTTCATTGTCCTTGTGTTGGTATTGCTAATTGGTTATGAGTTATATCATTTACATAATTTTGTTGTCTGTCGTGTGTTAGTCTTATTCCTTTTGTTATCCATTTTCACTTGCCTGAAGATTCTAGATTCTCAATGTTTTTGCAAGAGACACACGTCCCCAACCAAAACCATTGTTGGGACTCAAATTCGTAGTATACTTATTTATTTTTCTTGAGTCCATTCCTTTTGTTTGTCTTTGTAGTATGTGAACTATTGTTAATAATTGATCAAATAAATTTCAAATCAGTCATGATACTTGAATGGTGCTTCTAGATGTTATGTTTGGCCCCATGTTCATGCCTTAGTAAAAAACCCAAGTTGCAGAATAAAAAATTGACTAAGTTTTTGTCAGGCCACAAGGTTTTAGTGTCATTCATTTAAGTATACTTTTCCTATTTACCTTGACTCCCCGCTTGTGCCTTTCCTAAATTTCCTAAATATGTATAAAAACTATTTTATCAGACCTTTGCATTCTCCCTTATTCTTCTATTTCTCCCTCCCATTCTCGACTCCCCAATTCCAATGCCTAAGTTCCTAAAGTCACTAAGTGTTAAGTCTATCAGACTTCAGCCTTTTGAAGTTCCCTCTCCCTTCACCCTCTTTTATCCCCTTGTCTTGTGTTTCCACAATTCTGGAAGTTTGAAGGCTTAAGTCATCTTCTATAGGATTTCAAGCCTTCACATTCTTCCATCGTGATTTGTCAGGCATTACGTTGTTGTCTCAATCCTTGATGCCCGATAAAGGTCTTCATAAATTCACCTAAGTCTGTCTCATGTCAATGTTTGGGGATCTTGATTCCGTCCTTCCTTTTTTTCATTTGTCAAAGGGTATCCTTGATCCCTGCCCCTTGATACCTCTCTTCTCCTTTCAGTCATGAATTCTTCTAAGTCTGTCAGAAGTTAGGATTCTGACTTTCTCTTCTCCCTCATCCCTCTTTGGCATGCTTCATGTCAAAAGCTTGACCCCCGACTTCCTGATTCCTCTTTCCATTTTGGCCCTTCGACATTTCAACAATTTCACTCCCTCCTTTTCCTTGCTGCCAGGAATTATGATGAATCCCAATGGCCTGACACCTGACCAGATGATTGTGCCAAGGCGTTGGGGTTTTCTCTATTTTTCTTCCAAATCTGGTTATTTTTTCATGGCTTGATTTCCGACTTGATGTTTTTCTAGGCGTCAGGGTGGATGTGGTGTTCTTCCAGCGGATTGGGTATGATTCATTAGGTATGGTTGAGCCACAATGCATAATGTCTATGCAGCCTACAAAACGGTCATTTGATCGTATTTATTAATTAATTAAAAATAAATAATGCATTGTATCTTTATTTTTAATTAATTAATAAATACAATCAAATGGTAGTTTTGTGTGTTGCTTAGACAATTTCGCCTAACACAGTGTCTTGTTGGGAAATCATTGGTTATCATGTTCTTCTTCTTAGTTTGTTGGTATGTGATCACACGGTAGGTTGACAACCCAATCCCCAATTACTTGTTCCTCTATTGAGGGTTTGCAGATTTTAATGCTTAGTCTTCCTAAGGCCCGATAATGTGCTAGTTAATATTTTAATCACTTTTTGGAGGTTGGATGGCATGTTTTCTCATCAACCTACTCCATCTACCAACATTTATGGTACCATTTGGATCAACTATTAGGAGTAAATTTTTGGGTCCTCCTTCAATCTACAATTCAATTCCCATGTTATTCAAAAATAAATTGTAGCCACATATTTTAATTATGAAAAATGGAACAATTAGGGTTTGACACCCTCAAGGTATAAAGGCATGATTTTGGATCATTTCAAAAGTAGGTTGGCTCAATATTGGTCTCTAGATGTCAAGGAAGGTGTAGGGAAACCATTGATGCTAGTCTAGTTCATTTTGTGGGTACAAGCCGCTGTAATAGAAGATTAATATTTCAAATGGGTTCTATTAAAAAATGTCTCCATTGCATTAGGTGTATGTTCAGGAAGATTTCTTGGTCATAACCATGCATTTTACTTTGTCACATTTGTTGGCACAAGTGTAAGATTGGGTAAGATGAATGTAACAACATTCTAAAAATGTTGCAAGTATTATAACAATCTCTCGCATTTTATACATGAATATATGTAGTTATGTTGTGGATTACTAAGTATGTTCTGTTGCAAAATTTCATGATCTACATTGTATGTAAATGCATTGCTTCATATTATTTTATTCCAACTTGTTCTCTTCAGGGTGCATTGTGACTCTATTCCCCAATGGATAAGCACTAATATGGAACCTAATCAATCTCACACATTCAATCAAACATAAATTAGTAATATAGGAGGAGTAGTTTCATGCATCCACAACCTCATATCATAACTAGTGATCTATCTTCAATGAGCCTCAAATGAATCTATCTCATGTGGGTTATGCTTGCACAGTTGCATTAGCTATATAGGGGTTTAGAGATAGTTATTTTTACTTAGTTCAGTGATACTTTGATAAATGCAACTAACTATTTAAGCAAGCAAGCGAGAACTTGAAATATTTGTTGGTACATGGATGCAATGGGTTTTTCCTTTCTTTGTACTTAGTTTCATTCTAATTTATTCTATAACTCTCTTGAGATTAATATCAACTCGGAAAATTTTGGATTTTTGGTGTGTTCTTCACATAGAGAGAGCTAGTTAACATAAGTTCAATCTCAAACAATAGATGGTATGTAATTATTAAAGTGGTGCAACTTTGGATCATAGTGTTAATTCAATGTGAGTTAAGGATTTATGGTATTTTGTGGTAATGTGTAGCATGAATTATAGAATTTGAGATTTTAATTAAAGGCATGCTTGACCTTGTTGAAGCCATGATGGAAATTGCAATAGGTTTGGATAAATTATAGTGACTACACCTCATAGAGAGTGATAAGAATAAATTTTGAAGCATGTATGACATTATTAGAGCCCATGTGACAACTACTTAAGATAGGTGGATGATTTGGAATGTGTTTTGAGTCATGGGAGTTTTACCTTTGTTACCACAAGTTATGTAAATAATCTTAGTGATACCACAACATTGTTGTGATTCTTCTTCATAGTGTTACCTTCAATACTGTAGATTTATAATCAAATATTAAGACTTGGACCAATTGCAAGAGTTTCTAGACCAAAATATTTTTTTCGATTGGTAAAATGTCACAATATGATAAGTGTTCAGTTGTGTGATATATTTGATATTTGAAAGGTAGTTGGGATGTGTGGTCATTTGGTATTCCAAGAAACAACTCTAGTACATTTAACTAGCATTGCAAAAGGACTACATTGATAGCTAATAATGAGTAATTGATGTTGGTATATCTAAAATTGACATGTGTAGAGGTTTTCAACTATGTTTATATAGATCAAGAATAACAATATAAGGGATATGATTTATGTTTATAGATTAATATAATTTTTGGCTCTCTTTTGGTGTTTATTTTTGCTTGAAAGTGTTTCCTAGGTTAAATTGTTGTCTCATGTGTTTTATGGTTGTTTGAATCTTTCTCTTCCTCATTTTAGTCCTAATGAACTAATAAAAAAATCTCTAATTTGATCACATAATTTAAATTTCTATTCCAATCATTTAATATTTTACACATTGATATCTTCTACATAAACTGTATTATTGTCTATTAAACCTTGCACTTTATGTTTTAAAGTCACACAACCTTGATTATGAGGATTATTAACTTTATGAAAGTAACAAAGTGCATTCTCATTATAATTTTTTAGGTAACACTATAGTGAGATCTAATGGATGGACATGTGGAAGAGTAATGAAATTGAGGCTTAATAAATTTTGAAGCATAACATCCAAGGTCTATTGTAACTTGGTAAAATAATAATGGGAGTGGAAGTGGTAGATAGGATACTAGGAACACATTTAGTCATGGGACTAGTGTGGATAACATGTAAAGTAGGTGAAATAATAGTGTAATGAAAGGAATAGGGAATAAGAGAAAAGGTAGAAAGATCAAGATGAGAAGTAGGAATAACAATATTATCCAACATGGAAATGGGAGGTGTGCAAAAAGACATAGCAAAACTAAAGAATAAAAGTAGGGAGTTTAAAAAAGGAAATGGATGGGTTAGGATGGGAGGGGAAGATGTGTCATTCAAAGAACTAGAAAAGGTAACCATGGTACTAATGTGTTGTAGCACCTCTAAACCAAATGGATTATTAATCAAGAAATCATGAAGGGCCTCAACCAAATGTGCACAACTATAAACATTAGCCAAATTAGCAAGCTCATGTGCACTAACAATTCTTCATGATTAAAATGCTTTTCCTTATGCTCAATGGTAGTAGTAAAAATAGTAGTACCATGAAAAATATCATATGAGGATGTAGATGAGACCTTGCCGTGCAATCAATTCATAAAAACATAAAGAATGACATAAAAAGGAATGAAGATCTAATCTAAAATTAAAAATTAAAAAAAATGATCTTTAAATATATTAGAAAAAATACCTTAGAGGCCAAAATAAAGGTTGGATGAAAACAAAATCACTTAATGATAAAAACCCTAAAGAAGATATTTCAATGAAGAACAATAAAAAAGGGTAAATCAAAACCCAAAAGATCTTAAAAATTAAGTGTAATAAAAAGGAAAATTTAAAACCCTAATGAAGAAGGAACAATCTTCAAGGTAAATTAAGCACCAAAACCTTAGATTGTGTCAGAATGTTGGGCTCACCAAATAAATGTGTGGTAAATAAATACACCTCACATAAATATCTTAGAAAAATTAATCAAATAATAGTGATAAACAAAACTGGTCTAGGATAAAGAGTTTCGACTAAAAAATTAAATGTTATTGAATTGATTAAATTTAAATAAATTATATATGATACATAACTCAAAATCAAGATGGAGGAATATATTGCTAAAGGTGATTTACCAATGTGTAGAACAACTGAGCCTTGACAAGATGAATGGCTCTTAATCTATCAACTAATTATATCTTGCTTTGGTTCAAACACACATCGACTCTTAATCTATCAACTAATTATATCTTGTTTTGGTTCAAAAATGCACTTGTGAAACTAAACTTTGTGCTTGTAGTAGTTAAGATGGTATGCAAAAAAGAATCTAACCTACATGAATGAACTAAAAAAGAATTGACAATTTTAATTAATGCGCCTTGGATTTTTTTACTCGTGTTTGAAGTGGGGTGGTGCCAAGTGACACTGTTTAGGAATTTTTTAGGCTTGGATTTAATCCTTTGGTCAAGCCCCTAAGTAGGCTGATTTCAAAGTAATTAGACTAACTATATCAAGATGAATGCCTCTTAATCTATCAACTAATTATATCTTGCTTTGGTTCAAATATGCACTTTTGATACTAAACTTTGTTCTTACAGAAGTTAACATGCCA
The DNA here is from genome assembly GCA_007258455.2 of Sequoia sempervirens. Lineage (NCBI taxonomy): Eukaryota > Viridiplantae > Streptophyta > Pinopsida > Cupressales > Cupressaceae > Sequoia > Sequoia sempervirens. The sequence goes on along the minus strand of VDFB02177216.1, from coordinate 25,716 downwards.
TGTACAAATGAATCTTTAACCTACATGAATGAACTAACAAAGAATTGAAAATTGTAGTGGATGTGCCTGGGATTGTTGTACTTGTGTTTGAAGTGGGGTGGTGTCAAGTGACACTTTTTGGGAACTTGATAGGCAAGGATTTGTTTTCCTTTGGTCAATCCCCTACACATGTTGATTTCAAAATAATCAGCCTAACTATATCAAGATGAGTGACTCTTAATCTATCAACTAACTATATCTTGCTTTGGTTCAAATATTCCCCTGTAAAACTAATATTTGTTGTTGTATAAGTTACCATAGCATGCAAAAATGAATCTAACCTACATGAATGAATTGAGAAATAATTGAAAATTGTAGTTGATGTGCCTTGGCTTGTTATATTTGTGTTTGAGGTGGGATGATGTCAAGTGACTATTTGGAAACTAGCTAGGAAAGGATTTGTTTTCCTTTGGTCAAGCCCCTAGGTAGGTTGATTTCAAAGTATTGAACAAATATTGAAGATAATAGAAAAATATGCAATATCCCTAGGATGATTATGCAAGTCAAAAATGAAATTAGGATGTTGCTATGATGCTTTCACTTCTAGGGTTTGTTACATTCCCTCTATATTTCAAATGGTTAAGGAATGTTCTTAAATACAACATAGCACACAAATTTATACAAATGTGTACTTGGTCAACTCGCAATGGCTAGTAGACAAAGGTTGACAAGGTTTAATTTGAATTTGTGTTTTAAATATTTGAGGTTTAAATTAGCATACACATAAGTGACCTAGGTCAATTACACACCTAAAAATTTGAAACATAGTGACACATAGAAGATCTAAAGATCATAACTAATTTTTTGAGTTGAATGATGATAAAAACTATTAGAATAAAATCTTAAGATAAATTTAACAAAAAAAATTCACTTATAAAATTATTAATGTATAAAGAAAAATGTAATCAAAATGAACCCAAAATATACAAAAGACAACAATCTATAATTTTCATCATTAAGAATGTTATAAAAAAACAAGAGCTACAGAGCAACAAAGTTCCTACCAAAATGTTTAAGAATAGTTTTTTTTTGTATTTGTTGTGTTTACCATGAAGAAAGTGCAATGTACATGTTGCCAATATTATGTAAATATTAATGAGTTCAAAGATTTCCTTAAACATTCAACATATATGATAAAAAATCCTCTTTAAAAAAGCAAAGATCTTTAGAACTTTCATTGTATGTAGATTCATGTATAAGCAAGCTACTTAAATGTTACAGTTTTCTCCACAAAAGAAAATGAAAGCATCTAGTTGTAAGTCTTGTTATAGGTTCCTAATGTCTCCAAAAAATTCCTTATGATAGGAAATGATATTTTTATTCCATTTAGTAATAGATAACTCATTTACAAGTGTCATAAAACATATAATGTGAATTCTATTGCAAAAGGCTTGGATAAAACATCAAAAATCTCAATTAACCCATATGTCTGTTTTGTTGATTGTAGAGTAGTGGAAAAAAGAATTGCAATAGTCATTGGACCAAGACCAAAAAGTACAAGATTAATTGTTGAAGCTATTCTTGAAGCCTCTTCATAGGAAACATCATCAACTAATTGGTATCCTCTTTTAGCACTAGGATCCTACAAAAGTGGAAGCAATAATTTTAATTTGCTATATATTAACTATCTTTTACTTACAAACTTTTTTTGAAAAAGGTAGTTAGAAGGTGCCATACCTCTATTGCAATTAAGTGAAGATCAATTAGTATTGCAAAGAAGAAATCAATAGGGGGTGTTAAATTACTTTCTCTTGTGCAAGGATTGGTCCAGATTTCATACACCCTATGTACACTCTTGGTTTGGCTTAATACTGTGCAAGAGTGGTAGATAATATTCCTAAAAATAGTTTTCAACATTATTAATAATGAGACAAAGAAGGGAGAGTTATGAAATACTTCTTTAGATTGATTATGTTTATTTAGGTTCTTTAAAGACATATCACTATATTAAAAATATCTCAATCATTTGCTCTATAAGGTGACACTTTACAATCAAGGTTTAATATGATCTGACTACATACTATTGACATATTCTTGACCATGCAAGCTATTTGACAAATTAAAGAGCAAAAGGTCACAATAAGGAAATAGAGTGAGAAGGAAGACAAGCACAAAGAGGATGCATAGAGGAAAGAGCAAAAGGGGGCAGTAGGGATATAGCATGATGAAGGCAATGAAGGAAGGAGAGAAGGCCACAAGGAAGAAGCACATATTATAGGGAACAAGAAGAAGCAAATAAGGAAAATAGAGAGAAGGATGCATAATTAAAGGGTGTGCAAAAGCAAGAGAAATGTGGCAAGGATGGATGGATGGTCTGCTAACTAATAGGTGGATGGCATCCAAAGCTTGATGGCTTGTTACAACAGGGAAGATACATGCCATGGAGGGAGAAGACATAACAGCCAAGTTAGTGGGTGCCAAATGGGATTTGAATTTCATGAGATACAACTATAAAACAGGGAAATGGTGATGGAGTAAGGCCATAAGTAGAGGAGGCCAATCCACAAAACACCAAGGCCAAAAGAGAACCAATCATGATGTGGCAGTGAAACATGTTGTGAGCCATTGTGAGGAGGGACCAACCATACCAGAGACTGAGTTGGTAGGAGATTGCATGGACCATGAAGGTCCTCATGCAAAGGGAGCTCCAAGGAGCCAAAATTCAAGAGAGTGATGGGTAGTAGTTGAACGGTGAGGTTGGTGGCCACCTATGAGTGGATCATGAGATAGAAGCCATGGAGGTCACATAGGGGAGTGTGTAATAGGGCATGAACCCCTACAATGTAACTCTATGTAATCCTTCCAAATCAATAATGTAATGAATGTTGTTGCCATTGTTCTGTGTCATGTTCTATTGTATTCTTCTCTAGTTGTGAGTGTGGGTATGTGTCCACTTGTTGCAAAAAAGGGCATTCCCTTATCAGGGCCCCATTCTTGGTGTCTAGATCACTTAGCTTATAAGAACCATACTAATTTGCATTTTACCTTACCGTTGAGTTTCTAGGGTTAGAAATAAAACAAGCAACCAATATTTCATTAATCCTTTGCATTTATTGTTCAATTTTTTTGTGTGGTCTTTATAGATCTTGCAATGCAGACTTGTTAGTAGATCGTGTTAAGCCAAATATATTCCTTTGAACCTTGGAAAAGTTTTTTAGAGAATATACATTTGAAAAAGGTCTTTGTAAGACATAAAAGGTGATTAATCACTCTTACATAGGATTTTATTTTCTACAGGATTGAAGCACACTGTGCTCTTTATGTTGCAAAGCATGTGACCAAACACTACACAACATTTATTTTAATGGCACAAACTAAATATATAGGAAAACTTGATTACCAACATCATGTGTACCATGAGCAAACCAAAATGATGTAGAATGAATATTTCTTTCAAATCAAAAGATTAACTATATTGAAAAAGCATTTATTTGAAGTCCAAAGGTCTAAGTTTGAGTTGTAAAGCAAAAGGCTTCCAATTTTCTTATATTTTGTCAGCAGCAACTTGTATCTAAAAGATTGTATGATGCAAACACTGTCCAAGTACCATACTTGTGTTCAAATTTTTTGGATTTAACAAAAAAATAATCAATTGAATAGAACAAAGAATAGCACAAGATTTTTAACTTAAAATTGACTTTCGACATACAAAACATGGGATGAAAAGATCTTACTCTGTGGTAAAGTTGGTGTAGGAGATCCCTGTTAAGGCACAAGAAATTTTGAATTCCTAAAACATTAGGAAAACCAAAAACAAAAAAATAAATAACAAAATAAACATGATTTTAAAATTCCAAAGTTTCATTTATGTACATATATTTAAAAAAAATAGGAAAATGACATTAAGGCTTAGCATACCATCAATTCCATCAGCTCAAATTACAGCCTGTCCAATAGATTACAATGTCATTAGCCCTAATTATTTGTTCCTAGAATAGATCATCAAATCCTAGCCTACAAATAATTTTCACCTCATGATACACATCTAAAAATATTGTATAGTAAACAAATGAAAATTTTGGAACATATAACTAGCAGACATAGTGGCAATGTAAAACACTAAAATAATCAATCTTTGGAGATTCAAGACTAGTATTTAGTTAGATTAGAGATTAATACCAATGCAATAGCAACATATTAATACCAATGCAACAACAAAAAATTAGAACCTTACAAGCACAAAGTGATGAGGGCGCAGCCCAAGACTTAGAAAATAATCCACGAACAAGAGAATAATTTTATTATTCAGAAAATGGAGCTTCTTACATGCAGAGGATCTCAAATCCCCAAGTTCTACAACACATGCAAGTTACAGAAAGCTACAGAATCACCCTTTTGCAATATGTGAGCTTGTCCCAAAAAAGTTACCCAAAAATTAGAAACCCGCCCATAAATAGAGCTCCTCATTAGTTTGGAGCCAAAACAACATTCAAATTTGAGTTTAGGCGGTTTGGCACTGAAAATTTACAACATGAAGTTCAAATTTCAAAAGAGCATTTGCAATTGTATCTTCTAGAAAGTGCGCCAACTTCCCGGGGCCATAACTTTTGATCCGGGACTCTGATTTGTGAACCGTTTGAACCGTTGGAAAGGTCTCGAAGTCAATAACACACTCAAAATTTGCTACACCGATTTTGGCAAGTTTCAGGGCCGATCCGGGAGCTCTAAGTGCCTCAAATCTAACTCGGAATATTTTTCAGGTGCAAATCTGGGAAACTAAAACTGCAATATCTTTCAACCCAGGAACCAAAAATAAAAACCATAAATTAGGAATTTCATTATGACGAAAAGGGTATACAAAAATGTAAAAACATCTAAAAACTGAGAAACTTGAAATTTAACTATTTTTGGGTGATGCAAGATTGCCCTTACACCACTGGATGCTCTAGCATCACAAAGTCATGGATTGATTGAGTGTTTTGATGAATTCAAAGTCTAATATATTCCAAGAGCCAAGAGACAAGTTGTAGATGCATTAGATGTTTCAACTAACAATTTGAAGGCTCATGAAGCATTTCCTGCTAAGCTTGACAATGTCACAAGTTTCCAAATTTTCAATGATAAACAAAATTTTAGATTTGATGAACAATCTGAGAGGTCTTCAAAGCACAAACTATTGATGAAGATGAGTTTTTGGAAGTTGAAATGCTTGAATTAGATGGTGGTGGATTACAACATTTGAACACTAATTCTAAATGATATGATTTCTCTTGAAAATATATTCAATTTAAATCTACCTAGACATAAAGATCAAAAATGTTAATTTAGGCCTACCAAGCTATATAATTTGGGCACCACTTAATAAGTCAAAAATGTTAATTTGGGCCTAGATTTTGATGAAGAAGAGATCAAAGGCATGCTTGAATGAGGGACTTCATGGATGTATTTGCATAAGTGTATTGTGCTAAACGTGTTTAATCATTTTTTTTTCTTAATGAAATTCCTTTGTACTTTTTCTGAACATGAAATAACCAATTGAAATTTTTAGAAACCCCTGAAATCATCCATTGAACAATAAAATTCAAATTAGATTTTAGTGCTAATCATTATGACATAAATTTGTAACCTCAATAAATGATATTTTATTCAATGTATATATAGGGCTATATGCTGAGTTGAATCACAAACTTCAGAATTACAAGTAAAATGCACTCACCAACAAGCATTACAACCAATAAAAAAAATTCTTCTTATTTCACACATCAAGTACAAAAGATTTCACACAAGAAAATATAATTTTCACATTATGAAAATAATTTTTACATCATGAGACAAATTATGCAACATTGAAGACCTTAACATCTCCATATAAGCTACAATCAAGATCAACTAGTCATTCAAAACAGTAAACACTCACTTTAATGTTTGTTAAATCAAAACTGAAAAAACTTAAAGACCACACAGTAAAGTTTTGTACCCAAACTAGTAAAAGAAAAAACATGCAGCTAAATTCATCAAGGTTAGAAATACTGCTATTGAATGATTCAAAGCTATAAGTTGAAGGGAAACAAATCTTAGCATTAGTTTGTAGAAATAAAAAAAGGGCATGGTTGTAGGCCTATTCAACTAGTGTCTTTAAAATTAACAGTTGTAAAATTCAAACACAAAAAAATTACTTATTTACACATACAAAATTTGTAGTTCAGTATGGTATATTGTTTGTGAAAGTGCAATTTTTGGAAACAATAAGAAAGTCATTGTTGAACAATTTTCACAATGAAATTGTTAACAGATAGTGTAAAAGTTCCTTGCAATTGGAATCTACGTAACAAGCTGTAGGTGAGATGTCTTCTTTATATTGCTCATATGTGATTTCTTGAAGCTTTGGAAAACTTTGTTTACAGAGGTCTCCATTTAACCAATAATCAATGTTTCCTTCTCTCCTATACAATGTGCAAGCCATATTGTGACGGCAGGAAAGTTGGGTGGTTCTTTTGTAGTACGTGCAATTGGAAGATCCTTTTTCAAGAGACTTGACAAGTAGCATGGAGCGATGACATGTGCTACAACAAGCTTCGAAGGGAGGCAAGTGGGCATTCTTTGGCTTCAGTGTCCCAAGTACCTGTGAATAAAAAAAAGTTGTTATGTATTTTGTAGGGAACTAAAAATATTTCATAAATGTGTTATAAAAATGTAAAAATATAATTATAATTTTTTGGGCTCTTGCATGTATGTTAGATTTTGCAAGAGTTTGAAATTGTGCTCTTGTACATGTATCGTTTAGCTCCTAAAAAAATGTTGATTGTGTTGTGTGCATTAAGTTTGAGCCTTGTGGACCATTTCTAACTACATTTTTGAAAAACATTGTTGTAAATATGCACATAAATATGTGTTGGCAGTTGGGATAACAACCTACAAAAGAAAATTGTTAATGGATTTAAGTAAATAAGTTAAGTTGCATATGAAAACAAAAGAAAGATGGTTAGGTATATACAGTTTCCATGTCTTCTTAGAGGTCTCCATATTTCACATGCTCTTCGAACTGGATTTTGTTCAAATGATAAGATGTACCTATTGCTCCAAATGAACCAATAGAATAGTTGTAGTTTGCTTGTATTAGTTGAGAGATAGTGACATATGGAGTTAATCTATGTTTTTTGCAAACAATAGGTACACTTTCTACTATGCTTCTACTGGTTAAGGAAAGGCAATAGTCAGCATTTCCTGTTTCATATTGAGTTTTATTTTTATTAAAAAGTTGGTGATGTGAATACTAGACCCAACAAACATACGAGGAAAAAATGTATTTATCATATTGTTGCTAATGTTTACAGTTATAGTCATTTGACCATTGCAATCTACAAGATCCACATGTACTATTTCTGCCTTGTTTTGGGTGTTGTGCTTCATAGAAGCAAGACCATATACAACAAGCACATCTCCTTCGAATACTGAACCAATTCGTTATGTGGAAATTTCCAATATTGTACTAGGTTTTTGGTTTGTTGAAATTAGATTGTAAAAAATAAATTGTGTAGTTAATTATGTATTCTAAATATGCATGATAGTTGTCAACATTGAAGGATAGAAAATGTATATTATTCTCAATTGTGCAAATATAAATTAAATTTTTTTCACTATGTACGTTGGTGTTTGTAGAAATATTTGGAAAATGTACAACCATATACGTAGATTTTTTACTAAATTTAATTTTGGTATGAAAGAAGACTATTAAAAATTAATACCTTTCTTTGTTGCTTTCAGTAGTCATTTTGGTAGGAGATGTGCTATTTAGTTCAATGCTTTTCAAACGGCTGTAGTAGGAAATGAAATTGTTAGTCATGAAATTTGTGGATATTACTATTTAACATTTCATTAATTTGGAAGAATTGATAACTCTCACCATTTTGTTATGCATTCTTATGTAGTTACAAAAAATGTATGCTATTCTCAATTGTGTGAATATAAATTATTTTTTTTGCACTATGTATGTTGGTGTTTGTAGAAATATATGGAAAATGTACTTGTATATACATAGCTTATTAACCAAAATTGCTAGAAAATAAGAAAATTAAAAATTAATACTTTTCTTTGTTGCTTTGAATGGTCATTCCCATAGGAGAAGTGTTGTTTAGTTCAATGCTTTCCAAGCAGCTGTAGCAAGAAATGCAATTGTTAGTCATGTAATTTGTGGAAAATACTATTTAATTTTTAACTAATTTGGAAGAAATGACATGTCTAAATGTTTTTTTATGCGTTCTTTTTAGGTATAGAAAAAGATTCATCAAGATCATCTACATCGAGGTCTTCTTCACTGATTTCCATGTTTTTGAGAAAACTGCATAATACATTTTTTTTACTTGTATAGTAATCTATTATTAAAGTAGTGTTATTCCTATTACATTTAGATATATATTCCTTATATATTGGGAAATTATTTTGTAATTGTTTTGGCTAGTATAAATATCTTTCGTCCAATGTAATATTGGTTGTATGGATAGTTGTTGCTAGAGTGTTAATTTTAATCATGTCCAATTTCCTTTGACAAAACAAATGTGTTAGTGAAGTATGTTTTTTCAAGAGGATATTTTGTTAATGAAAATAAATTATGTATGTTGTCCATGTAACTTACTCTTTACTTGTCCCTTTTTGTGCTTTTGTAGGTACTACAGTAGATACTTTGTTTTGCCCAATGTTCATGATTTCAAGTCACCTACAAAACAATATTTCTTTTATTTTTCATTATATGAATAATGATATGTAGAATAGTATAACTAATGAGTTTAAGTACTATTTTTTGAGTAAGAGTTAATGTATGTAGACAATAAAACCTTTTGTCATATAAAATTGTTGTACATGATTACCTTTTCCAAGATGCAGAGCATGGCTAGATGATGTTAGCAACATGAAATAGAAGAGTGTCATGATCTGTCCAGTATGATTCACATCTTTGAATTTTTGTTGTATAATTTGCATATTTTTTTTTCCATACATGATCAATAATGGTCCTTGACAAAAGTTTTATATTTTCCTATAATAAGTGCAAATTGTGTATTTGCATGTTCTCTTTGAGCATTTCTAATTTTTTTGAGGAGTTGGAAATGTCAATGTTGAAGTCACCTGCAATGTAAAAAGGCTTCCAGTAGAAGCTATAGTCATTGCTTTGTTAACAATTTTTATAATATTTGTAAGGGGTGTTGCTGGTTTGGCATAGATATTACAAATATAAAGGCTTTGTTTAGTAAATATCAGTGTACTCAATATTGCTTCAACATTATCTTGTATAAGTTGAATTGCATTTGATATTTGTATATGCAATTTTGTGCAGGTCATTATCCCATGTATATGGTATGCTGCAGAGCAATTATATTATAATAATGCATCATTTCTTATCGGTGTTTCCAAATATGTCTCTTGCAGACAAATAATGTCTGATGACATTAAATCTTTGTCATGTAGAATTTCTTGTTTGTGTGGTTGGAAATGACGAGTGTTTAATGTAGATATGGTAATAAATGATGTTTGAGTTTTGTAATGTATGTCATTTTGAAGACTCCACTTAACTATTGTTTATAACTGTGTCATTTCATCTATGATTTCTCTTTTTAATTTAAAGTGTTTTTCTCTTAGAGGGATTAAAAAAAATAATGTTTCAATTGTTTATGTGCGAGAAAGAGTTGTGTAAGTTAACCCATGTTGGTGTACACCTAATGGTTCAACTACAAGGCAATGCATTATAAGCCCTTATGATCTATGTATTATTCGAGCACATGCTAATTGTACCAAGAATTGTTTTCTAACAATATTATTATATTGAGCATTTAGTTTTAGGATTGGTTTAGCAACTTAGAGTATTGGTACCCATCCATTTTTAATACATGTTTGGTTTAAATGTGATAGTTTTGTAGCTTGAGCTTTTCCTATATGACAATCGTTGAACTCAATCCATATAATGTCAATGTCAACATGATGTGTATATGTTTTGAATATTTCATTTGATCTATTTATGAGAATCTTGTGTATCATAGTTTCCACCATAAATTTCAACTAATATGTCTTTTTTTAACATAATTTGGGCTGCTAGATTTGTATTATTTTTGAACAATTATTCTACATTAACAAAATTATCCTGTTTGTCAATTGCATTGATTGTTATTAGTTGTCCAAGAAGAGAAGATAATATTTTCTGATTATGTGCATTAACATCTTTTCTCTTGTAAAAAAGAAATGGAAATGTTGGATCAATTATGCTATGTCACTATTCGTTTGAGAGTTTGTTTGTATTCTGTTAAGAATTTTGATGAAGATTTCATCTTTTTGTCTCATAGTTGTTTGTAAGGTATAACATTTGATGTTTTCCAAAAAAATGTATGAAACTAGTTGGGTGTCTAATTTTATAGTTTGAAACACTAGAAAGTATTGTATAGGTTCTTCTTGATAGAAATCACCACAAAAAATAATGTCTAAACCACCAAAATATTTAGTAGGTGTTTGCATGATGTCACACAATCTTTTATCTATGCAACACAAGAGTCTCACTCCAACTAATGAGATTTCATCAATAAGGATAATACACAATTATTGATATTCTTTTGTCAATATATCTAATTTGTCTAAGCTCAATGGAATAGTAGTGGATTTGTTAAATGGTATGAAAAGTGTAGAGTGCAAAGTTGTGCCTCCAATATTGTAAGCTGCTTTACCTATGTATGCAAGTAACAAGCCTTTTATCTTATCTGAGTCACTATCAATAGAGTTATTGTATATACACAGTAGGCTTTGGTATATAGCTTTGGAAGTGAGTGTTTTTCCTATTTTAGCACCTCATGTTAGAAAGAAATGCAATGGTTCAAGTAATTTATTTTTCTTTTTATTAGTATGTGCTTTAGTATGGCTTGTTGCTCTTTGTTTAGCATTCTTCAAAGATTGCAGTATTCTATGTTGTCAACTAAGTTTGGATGCTTAGCAATTTCAAGTTGCCTTTTGATTTGTTTCTTGTAGAATTTAAGTTTCATTGTGTCTAGATCCGATTGCAAATTGTATTGTTCATTATATTCAGGTGTTGAAGTTGTCAACATTTTTTGTTTCTGTATAGTTCTCATTTTCAATATTGACATCATTAATATCATTGTCCAAATCACACCATAGCTCATTTATATGATACGTGTACTTTTCTTGATTAAGTTTTACTATTTTTTCATTAGCAATGAAAGCGTTTTCCCATGTTGTGAAGCCTTTTTTCAACATGTTTTCATCTATGGAAAATGGGACATATAGTAAAAGTTGTTCCCTATAATAGTTTTCGATGTCAACATGTTTATTGTATATTATATATCGAATAATTTGTGGTCTATTTCTTTCTTTTTTAATTGTCCTTTTCTTGTTCTGTATTCTACGAAATTTTTTGCTAGACAAATTGTAGTACCCCTCAATTTTGCTTATGCTTTTTGTTAGCATGTTTTCACATTGATAGACATTGGTACTTTATTTTGGATATTTAGATCGCTAACATTAGAGCGATGGTGGATTTATTTGGTGATATGGTGAAACATTGTATGGTAATAATTAATTTCTGACATGCGTTGTATTAGCGTAGATGTTTCCTTTAGATGTTATTGCTATATATATGTTTATGGTAGATTAACTATTATTTTATTTGTCAGTTTGATGTGATGTGTATTGGTGTGGAGAACGGAGTTGCATCACTAGCTTGCGAGTGCCTTGTGATTTCCGTGATTTTCTCCGCACGGTGTGCTTGTATGATGAAATATATATATGTATGTTATTTGTTTGATTCTAGGATTGTAGGTACATGACACCGACTCCACCTAGTTACTCAGGTCTGAGCATGTCAAGAGTCAACAGAAATGTTGATTGGGAGGTAGTAACAAGGTTCATCCTAGTCTAGTCTTAAACCCAGTCACAGTATGTCGTCAGTTTAAGTCTGGTCTCTTTGGTGGTTTCGTTTGCGTTTGATTGGTTTATTTGTTATGAAAGACAAATTTTGTTAAATTAATGATAGATAAATATTCTTTTAATTTAAAGTTTATTAAATTAATTTTTAAATGTTGTAAATAAAAGCTTTATATTTTATTTAATTAATTAAATTAGTTTGTTTGGTTAAATAATTTAATCACTGAGATTAAAATTATTTAATTAAATAATAATTAATTAAATTAAAGTTACTTTATTTGTGTGAATAGATTAAATTTAAATTAATTGTTTTGTGGGAAATGGTATTTTAATTGTTAAATAAATAAATTAAATAAGGAAAAGGGAAATTGTATTTTAAAATTTGAATTCTTTAATTCTTGAAATGCATTCAATTTTTGATAAGGAAGAAAGAAAAGATTGCCGTGAGTTTGTTAGAAGATATTTTCTTCTCGACATGTGTGGTAGTTAAATTAATTGCTTCTTGTTGAGGATTCTCTCGAAAGATATTATGTGTTTTGGGGAAACAGAAAATTTACTTCACGGGGAAATGAAAAGAACAGGGTTCTGCTAAAAAAAATATTGATTTGTGTAATTTTGTGACTTCCTCTGTGATTTGCAAAATTTTTTTGGAAGTAGTCTTGGAATTGTCTCTATTTTGTATTTGTTTTCTTCTGGATATTGGTTTTCTGGAGGAGCTTTGGAGGATTGCACTCAACAGGCAACAAAGTTTCTCTTCTACAACCAAGTATTATTTTCAAAGCTTCAGGAGTACAAGTATTTTCCTGTGTATTTAAATTTGTTAAAATCCTTGTTCTTCTCGGAAAAACTGTTTACTGTAATCTTTCTGTAAGGATTTGTTGTTTTCTGTGAAAATTTCAAGGAAACATGGATATGTAGAGAAATCAGGGAAAACGAAAGAAGAGATTCAAAAGAAAACATTTGTAGATTGTTACAGTCTCTGTAGAAAATAGTTTAAGTAAATAAATTGTGAAGGAAATCATTTGTTTGGAAAATGAAATTGAAACCCTCTGTGTTTAAATTAGAACTTGTTAGGGGAAAAATTGTGTGTACTATTAAATTTCTCAATTTCCCATTGAATAAAACCCTGTTGAAAATCTATTCCTGATTTAAATATTTGTCATTTATTTAATTGTGAATATATGTAAATATATATATATATATATATATATATATAATATATATAAATTTATATATACATATATTTATGCATTCATATATATATTGGATTGTGAAAGTTATATGTTTTTATTATATCAATATTTTCGAAATCGCCGTACAGGCGAGTTAAGGGTTTCATTTTTTTAAAAAGAAAAACGTTTCAAAATTCTTTGTTTCCACAAGGTTTGACCCACGGATTTTTTTTAATTTTTGGTATTTTATTTATGCTTGCATATGAGTGGGGATGGGATAGCGACTGTTCCCACAACCGCCACCCCTAAGGGAGGCGACAGTGGGAGCAGTCCCAGCTCGCTGCCCACCACACAGGCCGGCCCCATATATGGAGCCGTCGCCTGGTAACAATAACCTTGCCATTTCCTGACTGCGGTAGTGTAGTCAGCGGCCCTAAAAAGGATTAAAAATAAATGCTTGGTATACTTTGAACTATATATATTCGGATTTATTTAAGATTACAAAATTTCATATTTTAAAACGAATTTCAATATATATATATAATTTGATATTTGTTTAAAAATAATTTAATATTCAAATAATATTTAATTTAATAGATGCATGTGATTAAATATCCATTAAAATATGATTTAAAAAGAGAATTTAGTATATATTTTTATATGAAATTGAGAAAGTTAAAATTAGATTATTTGATAATAAATTTTAACCAGGTTAATTTATTTTCATGCAAATTTTATTTGTCTTGACTGGATTTAATAGATCCTAATAATAGATGTTTATTATCCCTGATTTGCTTTAAATTGTATTTTCTCTTTTATTGGGAAAATTGGGAATGTATTAGATGTACAAGTCTTCTCGATAAGTTGTATAATGTGAGAGTTGTAATTGTTTAAATATAATCCTTAAGTTGACTAGGGTAGTGCACATGGTTATGCATGGTGTTTAGACACTTGGTTTAATGAACAAAGATTTGATGTTTGTTATTTGGTCTTATATGTTGATTCTTGTGCACCTTGTTTACCTTAGTTAGTGAACTTAGATTCCTTGTGTTATTTTTAGGGGAGTGGCTCTGTGTGAGGGCCGACACACAAAGTGGTGCCTGGGTAACTCATGTAGAGTTAGTAAGTCAGTGAAAACTAAAACAAAACATTAGATAGTTTAAAATATTTAACTAGATAATATGCCTCGCTTATAGACTCAAGAGCTAGTTCAGTCTTGTGTATAAGTTGAGAAGGCCTAGAATGGAAAAACGATATCTTGATTATTTTAAAGGATATTCGTTACCGCAAAAACTTGCATGTGGGGCCGGGTTTTGTAAGAGGTTACCAGGGTAACCCAAATTGGGGGCCGGAACCTAGGAAGAAACACCAGGGTAACCTTTGCAACATTGCGATGACACTCCACCTAAAATAACAGTGTCTTTGTGAACTTAGTATATTTTATTGTCTTAATTATGGAAGCAATGTAACCAATAAGTTAAGTATGCACTTGTGTCTAGGGTTTGTAGGTTATGTCTAGGGAACCTTATTACTATCTCCTAGCATGGGGGGTGGACCTACGAGTACCACATGGTTGGGTGGAACGTGCACCTTACTCCGTTGGGTCTCCAGTTCTTGATTGTGGCTACGAGAGCTTCATGGATGGAGAGCTCATATTTGGATATATGTGTACTTCCTTAATTGTATCATTGGAAATCTTGTATTTGTAACATTCCTCAATTGTTTATGAGGTGAACATTTGTAATATGTAATTGTAAACTATTATTTGATCTACCTTATTTGGAGAATGAGTATTGTAATGTCATTTCAAATGCAATGTAATAATCTTATTTGAACTTTATACTTTCATGGATGGAATTCAAATGTTATGCAATGTTTACTTTTAAGTTTATGTTAACTAAATACAAGCAATGCTAAATACTAAAGTCATCTATGGGATTCTCAAGTAGTGTGTCATCGCGTAACTTAGAGAATGTATGCAACTAATAAAGTTAATATTATTACTTTTTTTTAAAAAAAAATTATTACACTTTCGTAGACAATGCAACATTCCTTAGGTTACAAGATGGGGCATTACACAAATATTTGCCAACATTTGAGGATGTGTAATATAATTGCCAATTAAATTTTTACAAGCAATATTTTGTGAATCATCTGGCTCATTTTTTAGCTGTGTGGAAATTTTCAAAATAAATGTACGGTTTTTAGTAGTTGATGCATCTATAAATATGCATTTCCTTGAACTATAGTTAAGAGGAAGTGAAAGCACAATGTGTACACGTTGTTGATTAGAAATTTGTTATAGGTTGAGCAAAGCATTGCCAAGTTTTTTAATTATTTTAATCACATCAATGTTATGTTCTTTTTGCTTTGTGTGTATTTTGTTAAATGAATTTGTTATTGAGGCATTGCATTTTGTCATGTATGAGTTAAAATACATTGCTACAACATATGCATTTAGAAAAAATTGTGCATCTGTATTTTCTTGCCATAGATGAGGATTTTTTTTATAAAATGTATTGTTTTAAATGTGAGCTGGCTTTCTTTTCAAAAACATTGTTGGTCTAAGCAATGTAGATTGTATGGCCAATATGTATTCTTCTTCATCCATGCTTATGTTCAGTAGGAAATCCTCAAAATATATACAACAATCATAATTTGAACATTTTAAAGTGGATCTAAGTTTTTCAGCCAAACACATGTTTCTTTTTTTGTCGATGCATGCTTTAAGAATTCTTGTTATTTTCATTCTTCATTGTGGAAAACCAAAGCGATATTTTTTTTTTGGTCTTGCCACATTGTTGAGTATGGTGATGTATATGTATTTTAGCCATTTGTTCATTTAAAATTTCAGTATTGCAAGTTATGTATCTGTCTACAAAATGTTCAATACTAGCATTAGTATCTTTTCCATAAATAGGTGCATCTTTAACCCATAGCATGAAATGGTCATGTTCATTTCCTCGATTTTGAAATTCTATAACTGAAAAGTAGTCCAAAACCTTTCTGAAAAATGTCTCATCTAAGCATATTAATTGTTTCATTGCATTAATCCTATGTTGATAGTAGTGAGAACAAGTGGTTGGACCCTTTTTAATCAAATAGGTAATGTCAAATTCATTAAGCAATTCTTGTTGGTTATCTATTGATTTTTTTTTGTGTGAGATGTACAATTCTTTCAATGTTTCTTTTAATGGCTCCTAGTTTTGTTCTGCACTAGTGAAAGTTACAAAAAAAGTAGGTGGGCCTAACTGTCGTATCATTGTGAAAAAAATTCTTTTCAGGTGTTGCAAATAGTCTGGTAAATTTCTTATTTTTTTGAAATCTACATATCCAATATTTGATTACAATATCTTTTCAAGGTTTGGTTTGTGCTTCACATCTTTTGCTAGTAGGGTTCTACCTTTTAGTTTCCTTTTTGCGAATTCTTATCTATAGTGTAGAAAAACTTGGGCAATTAGAATTTTAATGGTTTTTAAAAATATGTTGGTGGTATGATAACCAAATGTTCAATTTGAATTTTGTAATTCCCATTGTGCAATTTTTTGGTATGAAATTTTCTTTTCAATTTGTTCATCACATGGTTCTCCAAAAAACAGTGCTGGAAAATTCATTTCTTCTACATATTTGTCTTGAAATATTCCAAGAGGTTGTTTTCCTTCAATAGGTGCAATTTCAATGACTTTGTCTTGTATTGAATGTATAGTTCTTGACTCGGTAAGTCCATGAATCAAGGTATCTGTTTCCATTTCCATTGGATTATTTATGTCATTGTCTTTGTCGCTATCACTTGATGAAGAGTCGGTAACTGTAATATGCTCTTCTAAATGGTACAAATGTTCATGCTAATTTTTGTTCAATTTAACATTTTTGCATTTTGTACAACATTGTTTTACATAATTCATTTAAAGAATTCATAATAACATTTGGTTGAACTCTTCCTTTTTGGTATGCATTTCTATATTGAAAACATCTCTTTAATGTAATAGAAAGTATGCATGTTTCATTGGTGGAATGTGGCAACACTATTTGTATAATGTTCATGTCTATTGGGACATTCATAATTGTTCCATTTAGTCCAATTTGAGGTCTTTTGAATCCTAGTTTCCAAATTTGTGCAAAGGAAAGTCGAAGGGACACTAGTCTTTCTTTGAGTTCTGAAAGTGTAGTAGTGTATTGTATTGGCTTATTTGTTTTAATATGTTATGGTGTTGCGTATATTGGTTTTTTGTTTTTCCTCAATTGGTGGTTACAAAAGTTGCATATTTTGTTTCCGAAAAATCCTTGTGTCCTTAATAAAACTAGCCCATATGTTTCCATTGTTTGTTGGATTAGATTTATAATATTCTTTTTGAAATGCAATTGCCCACAAATCGCACACACACATTTAGGTGTGTCTTTGATTTTTTCCATGTAAGATTCTATGAGTGCTTTTTTTTTCATCTTTTTTCTATGTTTTGGATTTTAGGGTTTTTTTGATATCTCTTATTTTAGTTTATGAAGTGAGTTATGGAAAGTAGTGCTAAACCCCTTTGTGAAATGTGTAGAGTTGCAAGTTTTTACTTGTTTACTGTTTTGAATGGATTCTTTCAATTTGTGCATACTAATCTTTTGTTTAGGATTTTTGCATATCTCTTGTTTTAGTTTACGAAGTGAGTTATGGAGAACAATGATGAACCCCTTTGTGAGATGTGTAGAGTTGTAAGTTTTTACTTGTTTGCTGTTTTCAATGGATTCTTTCAATTTGTGCATACTAAGCCTTTGTTTTTTTTTTATTATTATTATTATTTTTACGGTTTGTGATATGAATGTGTTTATCATTATTATCTCCACTTCCTTGGCTATAATGTGTATGCATGTCATTGACTTTGTAACATATGGCATTGTATGTACTTGTGTTAGTTGTACACATTTGCAATATACTTTGGTAGGCATGCTATTTTTTGAGCAAACTTTAATTTTATTTGCAAAATGTAGGATACATTCAAAACAAAAATCAGATCAACCTTCAATTTCACTTTGTTCAAATGGATCTCCAACTTTTGCAATAAATGTTTCCCAATTTGTGACACACAACTAATTTTCAACTTAGATTTAAACATGTTTCAAGGCATTCATTTTCTATGTTGTCTCCATTTAGCATTGCATTGCAAAAGGATTGAGCCATGTAGCATCTAAGACATGGGCGGTCATATTCATTTTCAATCAAACTTGCAAAGTATTGAAAATGTCACCACAATCTGATATTGATAGCGTTTTACATAATCTAGACATTGTATCTATTTTTTTTTTCTATGGAATTCTTTTTAGGGAGTATATATTTCTTCAAAATTGTTTAGATTGGTGAGCCTGGTGTTCAGGTGTGTTAAATTTTTTCCTCACAAGTGGTTTGAAATGCCCATTTTTATGATCTTGATCATGGAATAAAATCTCAATATGTTGCACTTTGTGAATTTTTCATTGAAATGCAAGAACTTTATTTTTCTTGTTAAAAACCAAATACATATCTCAATATCTAACCTCTTGGATAGCCATTTAATACAAAACAAGTCTCCCCAAAGGCCATACTCATTACAATTTGGCTTTGGAACTACAGATAGTCGCATGCATCACAAATATGTACTAACATCATGAATTCCATGCATTTTGGATAGTGTGTGCGAGTCTAGATCATTTTGAAGTGAAAACAAAGCATCAGGATCATCGATTGCCAGACAATTTAGAAAATGATCAACTATTCCATTTCTTAGTTCAATAGATGTGTATCACATATGTAACAGTTGTTGTAATGAGTCAAAAATACAATCGCCTACATTGTATACAAAGGGGCTTATTCTATATAGGTTATTGTCTTCCAATACCGTGTCAATTGAGATAACTCGATGTATGTTTTTTGACTCATAGTTCTCTACATCTATGATATTATCCAATGCAAAATTTGGTATTGATAATGCATATTTACTGAACTTGGACATTGAATCTATTGACTTATCCTCCACAATTTGTTTTCTCATGTTAGTAATTGTTTTTGAGTGTTTACATTGGTTAATATGTTGTTCCAATGGCTTTCTTTTTTTGGAAACAAGTGGTTCAAAATGTCCATTCAAACAGTCTTCATCATGGAACAAAATAGAATATATAGTACTTTCTGAATTTTCTTTGAAATACAAGTACTTTACTTTTCTAGTTGACGACCAAATACACATTTGGATATCTAACCACTTTGCTAGCCATTTAATACAAAATTGGTTGCCCCAAAGGCCATACTCTTTAGAATTTGGTTTCTTAACCACAGATAGGTGCATACGTTGTAAGTATGTATTAGCATTAGTAATTTGATGCAATTCATTCAATGTTTCAAGATCTAGCTCATGTCTATATGACAACAAAGCGTCAGGGTCCTTATTTGCTAGGCAATTAAGAAAGTAATCAATCATACCACTTTCACAATTATATGGAAGTGAAGTGCATATGTAACAAATATTGCAAAGAGTCAAAAAGACAATCCCCTATGTTGTATACAAATGGACTTATCCTAAAAAGATTATTGTCTTTCAATACTTCATCTATTGTTTGTTCTTCATTCGTATTCATTGATTCATAACTTTCTACATCTATGATAGTATGCAATATTTTTTTGGTTCACTCTTTTCTGACATTTTATGCACAATAAAAAACACACGAGAAATATAAAAACAAAATAGGTGTAATATGTTACTTGTCAAATTCTATATGCTGTTGAAGTATATTTGTAGATGTTGTTTTTCAATGCACAGGTTCTGCAAAATAGGAAAATTAAACACATTATCAATGATAAAATTAAAAATCACAAATTTTTATAAGATGAAATCAATAAATAAATAGTTTTTCACTTCTTAATAAATAGTTAACCATTTGCTAACAAGTTTATTAGTAGGATTGACATGTAAGTCTGACTTCTTACCCAAGATGGTTTACATCACCCCAAGTCATCAACAACCCTACAATTACATGTGTATCTTCAATGTGCCAAAACTGATAAGAACCAACTTATCCACATGAAATAACAACTTGATTGAACTCCCTTGACTGAAATGGAGAAAAACCATCCTAAGAATGATAACTAGAAAACCCACTTTTTGGATCATCTTCTCTCAAGGGTTTCTTGGAATCCCTAAGGGAAGATTCATCTCACAAGAGTTGATAAGCTAATGTGTCTTCTAAGGGAATGAGGATTCTCGGTCTTGCTTTTATTCAAATCTAACTCAAGATTGTTGGTATAT
Organism: Sequoia sempervirens; assembly: GCA_007258455.2. Classification (NCBI taxonomy): domain Eukaryota; kingdom Viridiplantae; phylum Streptophyta; class Pinopsida; order Cupressales; family Cupressaceae; genus Sequoia; species Sequoia sempervirens. Next base: position 5,390 of record VDFB02177216.1, on the reverse strand, counting down.
GGAGCCTAATTAGACTCGGAGGTTAAAATTTTCCCACTTTTATCGGTGTGGTTTCCCCCCAAATTATTTAACGGGGGTTTGGGGGCAGTGTCCCCAAGATGGGGTCAAGGGGCTAATGGTTTTGGTCTCTGTTGACATTGTATTATAGCATTTGCAGCGGTATTGAGTTGCAATGATTATTGGTTATGTCGATTCCGGTTACTTTCGATAATAATATTGGACTCTCATTGGTGGACTATAGCCCAAGTTTGGGTGAACCACGTTAAATATTGTCTCTTACTGGCTATTATTTATGTGTTTTTGGAGTCTTGTCATAATGGTGGTTTACAATTCCTGAGAGGAACGAATTTTAGCTGAAATCACATATTTTTAGAAAATATAATGATTTAAGCCTTAAAAAGTTCCATTTTAAGGATTCCAATTGAAGAGGGTTTGATCAAATCACCTTAGATCAAACCCCCTTGGATAGAACCTCGCTAGTTTTAAACCATGCCTATAAATGCGTCTCTTTTACACCTATCAAAATGCTGATAAAAAATCACTTTTGATTTAGCTTTTGGGGGATAAAATGAATTCATTTAAAATTTATTTCAAATGATTATGGTATTCCTCAAAACAAGCTATCCAATGAATATAATTTTAATATGTTTTGGTTTTGTTATGTATTTGTTTTTAAGTTTTATTAAACATAGGTTTTTCATCGAAAATGAATTTCTTTATTTTCACATGTGGAAAAATAGAAGATTATAAAAAAAATTAAAAATATAAGATGCACCAGATATTGAAGTCATGAGTCAACAAAAATTAAAATTAAATTTTGACATATACAAAGTTCTACGCTTTATCTGGTCGGCTACATTATGCAGATTGTAATTCATTTTGACTTTGAAACTTGATTAAGGAAAAAATATTCATTAACAAATTATCTAACCAAGTGGAAGCACTAGATGAGGAGTTACAAATCCTAATTTGGAAAATTAAATTTTATCCTTCATGGAAAAAAGTTATCGTTATCTGATTATGCGTCACTTTTAAAATGTTGTTTTGAAAAAATCATTTTTAGAGTAGAGATAGAAAAAGAAGTGCAATTTGATTCCAAAATTTTGAAAAAATATTTTTAGAATCTATAAGAAAAATTGATGAGACTTGGTTGCACCATCTTCAAATTCCTCCACCAGTTTAGCCGCTATAGGTGCACGAATGTAGAATTTAGTTAAAATAATAATTTGATTATCCGGTTTGGCAAAAATTGTAAAACCACTATTATGGGATGCCCTTTTATTCCTCTGTTTAATCTTTATTTGTATTTAATTGATATTTTCTGCATACAATTCCTAACAAGTGCTATTAGAGTGGGTTGTGTTCGATTATCGTCTGTAGGAAGGTCTCACGGTTGAGTGGGAGCCTTATGGTTAAGTGGGGGCAATGGCAGACAAGGGTAAATTGAAGGTAGATAAATTCAATGGTGAACTATCAATTATGGAAGATGGGATGGAGGATTATCTCTATCAGAAGGATTTATGGAGGCTGTTGGAAGGAACAACCAAGAAACCAACAGGAATGAGTGATGAGGAATGGAATCTTTTGGATAGAAAGGCATTGGGATCCATTCGTTTATGCCTGGCACAATCAGTGGCATTCAATATTATATTAGCAAAGACAAATCAAGAGTTGATGGAAACCATGGAAAAGTTATATGAAAAGCTTTCCACTTCAAATAAGGTATTTCTCATGAAGTGTTTATTTAATATGAAAATGGTAGGTGGGTTAGTTGTTGATCATTTAAATGAGTTTAATATAGTTACCAGTCAATTAACTTCTATAAATGTAAACTTTGAAGAAGAAGTTAGGGATCTTTTGATTCTATGTTCTTTGCTTGAAATTTGGAATAGCTTGGTCATGGCTGTTAGAAGTTCTATTTCTGGTTCAAATACATTGAAATTTGATGATGTTGTTGGTGTTATTTTTAGTGAGGAAATTCATAGGAAAAGCTCAGGTGGAACATCCACATCAGGCAGTGTTTTGAATGCAGAAAGAAGGGGTAGAACAAAGGAGAGAGGAAACAATTCTAGAAGTCATGGGAAGTCATGAGGAAAATCAAAGGAAAAAAGGTCCCAATCTAGAGACAAGAGGGATTGTTGGTCTCAGAAAAATAAAGGAGACAAAAAGGAAGGCAATAAAGAGGAAAATGTGGTAAGTAATAAATCTGATGAGGATGCTTTGATTCTTTCCCTTGATAATGCTAATGATTCTTGGGTTTTAGATTCAGGGGCTTCATTTCATGCTATGCCCCATATAAGTTATTTTCTTGATTATGTCCAAGGGGATTTTGGGCTAGTTTATTTGGGAGATAATGAACCATGTCAGATTGTTGGAAAGGGAATAATCAATATTAAGTTGCAGAATGAGAATCATTGGCTACTACATGAGGTAAGACACGTTCCAAAGTTAAAAAGAAATTTAATTTCAGCAGGGCAACTAGATGATGAAGGTTGTGTTGTTACATTTAGTGATAAAAATTGGAAGGTTACAAAAGGTTCCTTAGTGGTAGCAAAAGGTGTGAAAGTAGGCACCTTATATCTTTGTATAGGCCATATTGTTCCTTCTACTTTAGCTATTGTAGATAAAAATCAATGTTCAAGAATAGTTGTTGTAGTTCACTAAGCAGAAAAATAGATAGTTGCTATGGATTCTAAATCAACACTATGGCATAATAGACTTGGGCATATGAGTGCAAAAGGTATGAAAGTACTTCATTCAAAGAATTTTTTACTAGGTCTGAAATGTGTTAACATGGATTTTTGTGAAAGTTGTGTGTATGGAAAACAAAAGAGAGTCAATTTTCTCAAGGATGGGAAGTAAAAGAAAGATGAGAAATTGGAGCTTGTGCATACAGATGTATGGGGACTAACTCAAGTATCTTCTCTTGTTGGCTCTCGGTATTATGTCACTTTTATTGATGATGCACCAAGGAAGGTATGGATTTATTTCCTTAAGCATAAATCTGATGTATTTGAAACTTTTAAGAAATGGTGAAGCTTGGTTGAGAATGAGACAGGTAAAAAGTTAAAATATCTTAGATATGATAATGGTGGTGAGTATTGCAGCAAAGAGGTTGAAGATTATTTTTCCTCTAATGGTATTTGTAGGCAAAAGATGGTTCCAAGGACTCCACAGGGAAATGAAGTGGATGAGCGCATGAACAAAACAATAATGGGGCATGCACAGACTATGAGATTGCATGTTGGGTTGAATTTAAACATGTGGGAAAAGGTTATAAACACCATTGTTTATTTAATTAATAGAGGTCCTTCAGTTCCCTTGGGTTATGGTATTCCAGAGGAAGCATGGGCAGGTAAGAAGGTGAGTTATTATTTTCTCAAGACCTTCGGTTGTCAACCATTTGCACATGTAGACCCTGAAAATATAACCAAGCTTGATGCAAAATCAAAGAAATGTATATTTGTTGGATATGGAATTGATGAATTTGGTTATAGGTTTTGGGATTCTAAAAATAAAAAAATTGTGAGAAGCAGGGATGCCATATTCAATGAGAAAGTGTTGTACAAAGATTAGTTGCACCAGCATGAGAAGAAAGAAAATGATTATGTAGTGTTGGATGATACACCAAACAATGGTGTTCTAGTGGTTCCTCATGCTCCACAACAACAACAACAAAAATTACCACAAACTCCAGTGAATGTTAGATGATCTTCAAGGATAAGTAGACCTCGAGAAATATTTTCTCCCTCTTCATATTCTATTTTGTTAATAGATGTTGGTGAACCTGAAGGGTATGATGAAGCTATGCAGGTGGATACAAAGGTTCAGTGGGAGCATGCAATGGAAGAAGAAATGGACTCCTTTCTGAAAAATTAGACTTGGGAATTATGCAAGTTTCCTGCAGGTAAAATGGCTTTACCAAACAAATGGGTTTACAAGCTGAAAGAGGAAGATGGAGGTAAGAACAAATTTAAAGCCAAGTTAGTTGTCAAAGGATTTGCATAGAAAAAATGAATTGATTTTGCTAAAAAAATTCTCCAGTTGTTAAGATGACTTCTATTCATACTAAAGTATTTTGGTTGTTGAATATTTGCATTTGGAACAACTAGATGTGAAAACTGCCTTTCTCCATGGTGATTTGGAGGAGGAGATATATATGGAACAACCCCAAGGATTTGAGGTCAAAGGAAAGGAGAAATTGGTGTGTAGATTGAAGAAGAGTTTATATGGCTTGAAACAAGCACCCTGTCAATGTTACTTGAAATTTGATATTTTTATGACTGAGCAAGGCTACAACAGGTGTAATTCTAACCATTGTGTTTATTTTAAGAGGTTGGATAATGATAGCTACATTATTTTATGTTTATATGTTGATGACATGCTTGTAGCAGGGTCTAACATGGATCACATAAGTGAGTTAAAACAACAGTTAGCAAACTCATTTTCTATGAAGGATTTGGGGGTAGCAAAACAAATCCTTGGTATGAGAATTTGTAGAGATAGGAAGAACAAAAAATTGACTCTATCTTAGGCTGGTTATGTCGAAAAGGTGTTGCAGAGATTCCACATGGAGAATGCAAAAGTTGTCAACACACCTTTGCCTGGTTATTTGAAATTGAATAAGGAGATGTGTCCAAAGACACAAGAGGAGGAAGAAAAAATGTCCAAGGTACCATATGCTTCAACTGTAGGTAGTTTAATGTATGCCATGGTATTCATGAGATCAAAAATTGCACATGTTGTAGGAGTTGTTAGCAGGTATATGAGTCATCTCAGATTGGAGCATTGGAATGCAGTAAAATGGGTTCTCAAGTATTTGAGAGGTACATCTAATAAATGTTTATATTTTGGGGGCTCTAATACAAATCTAGCAGGTTATGTAGACTCAAATTTGGCAGGGGATATTGATACCAGGTAGAGTACTATAGGTTATGTCTTTACTGTAGGTGTGATAGTAGTAAGTTGGATATCACGGTTGCAAAAGATGGTTGCTTTATCCACCACAGAGGAAGAGTATGTAGTTACAACAGAGGCAAACAAGGAGATGATATGGCTACAATATTTCATGGGAGAATTGGGAAAACAACAAACCAACAATTATTTTTTTATAGATAGCCAGAGTGCCATACATCTTGCAAAGAATTCTACCTTGCATTCAAAGACCAAACACATACAGTTGAGGTATCACTTCATTCGGTCGGTGTTGGATGATGGGAAATTAAGGCTAGAAAAGATACATACAACTGAAAATCCATTGGATATGTTTACAAAGGCAATGCCAAGGGAGAAGCTGAGCTCCTCTTCAGCTTCGGTTGGTCTTCAAGACTAAAAATAATAAAATCAGAATAACAGGGTCTAGGGTGCTTATTTCTAGTGGGAGCTATAGG
>VDFB02177215.1:0-34286 GCA_007258455.2 Sequoia sempervirens | reverse complement strand
ATTCAAATTCGAGACTAATTAATTGCATTTTCTGAGAGGAAATCAACATTCATTGAATTCCTAAACTATAACCTTCTCATTGAGGCAATGTGTGTCCTAAGTGAGTGACCCTAGGACCCATTTTTCCCATGGGTGAATGGATCATCACTTAGACCTAGGATCTAATTTAAATTATGTTTTTGTCGATATTTTAACATCTTCAAATCCATATTGAAGACTAATTAATTTACCTTAATTGGCCCCTTTAATTCAAATTGAAGACTAATTAATTGCATTTTCTGAAGAGGAAACCAACATTCATTAATTCCTAAACATAACACTTCTCATTGAGCAATGTGTGTCCTAAGTGAGTGACCTAGGACCCATTTTCCCATAGGTGAATGGATCATCACTTAGACCTAGGATCCTAATTTAAATTATGTTTTTGTCAATATTTTAACATCTTCAAATCCATATTTAGATGTCAACTTGTGTTATTTGAATTTCAGGAAATTAATGTTACATGCCTATAAATATAAGGTTATTTCAATATCTTTCATCTAATACTTTTGAAGTGATAACTCCTATAGAAAAGTTAGCAATTCAAGGAATTCAAGAGAAAATTTAGTGAAGAATTATTGCAGAAATCAAGGTCCAATTGTCATGTCAATGTCTTCTTGCATCATGCATGTTTTTGGAGATAATATGATGACGTAGCTTTCATGATCCTTTCAAGCATTAATGAAATTATTTCAAATCAAGATTCAAGGTTCAAGATCTAGAACCATTGAATCCATTTCATACAAACTACAAAAGGTTAATTCAAGGGTTTGGTGAGTTGTGAAACATAGTTGTTTATTAATCATTCCTTTCATGCTATTTTGTTTCATTTCAAGGTTTGATTACCAAAATGGGTTTTGACCAAGGAAAACCCCTATTAACTCAAAAAAGAAACATTTTTCCCCTCTCTTTATCTATTGGAGATTCATAGGTTGAAGAAAAGTTGAAGATCTCAAAGTTGTAAAATTGTAAAGTTGTCAAATTTGTCACCTTTGTTCTAATCTCATAGAAACTCAGATCTTGGATTTATTTCCGACTATCTAACTATCAAAATAGAGACTGGAAGTGAAAACACAAGAGTAGATGACCTAGAAATAGATTTTGGAGAGCCCTACCTAGGACCCATTCGCCATAGGGTGAATGAGTCCTATGATAACTTCTGAAAACACCATTTTGTGAGGGGTACACAACATTTATCTCTTCTAGATCTGCAAAAAACTTGTAGGTTCCCTCATTTTTTTACATAATCTATTATATCCAAGTGATAGATTGCATTTTGGAGTTGATTTTCTATTTTTATTCTTTCTCCCCAAAGTTTTGTTTGACCTAGACACTCGTCTTGCAAAAAAAGGGAGTTTGAAAGATTCCTCAAAGAATTCACTCACCTAATGGTTGAAAGTGAATTTTTAATTGAGGGATCTCATTCCATGAATTAAATAGAAGAATAGGTATGTTCATTCACCCCATTTTCCACTCTTTATTTATAGTAAGTTTGGTGAAACATTCCAAATTTAGTATAAAAACCTATGTGTTTGATCCCTTTACTATTTTTCTATATTTCAAAAACATAGCCCATTGATATTTGTGGGTGATTTATAGATTATGGAAGTAGCTTCCTACTTAAAAAATGAAAAATAGAGGGGTAAAATTATGTAGGATTCTATTGAAAGACAAAAATCAATTACACTCCAAGTCAAAAAAGAATCCATGAACCCCAGTGTGATAATAGAAGAATGGACATAACTTTTTGAGTATAAGGGTATAGCTAGAAAGGTTATGAATTTAATAATAAATGATTATGAAAGGATGCAGAGACTAATAGTAGGTTTCATTCATCATTATTTTCATTTTGTACAAGAAAGATGGGAGAGTTTGACCCCTGAATTATAGAAAAAGGAACCACACTCTATATACAACTTCATAGCTATGCTTGAAAGGACCTAGAGGTACATGGAAATTTCCAAAGATAAGGGACTTACATGGGTACCTCTTCCTTTCTAGCCACCTATGATTCTCTACCTAGTGCCACATGGACAAGAGAAAAGAATGCAAAAGGGGAGGAAGCTGAGAATGCCAGAATGACAAGAATTTCATGCTATGGAGATTTTTAATTGAATTAGCTGAAAGGAGTGGATGTGATCACATACCTCATAGAGATAACCTTATAGTACAACCTATGGTCTTAAAATTCTTTGCTTGAGGACAAGAAAATGTCTAGTTGGGGGCAATGATGAGGCCAATTATTATTTATTTTTCTTTTGTTTTAATGCATATTTTTATACATATTCCTCAACTTTACTATCTTTTTATGATCATCATGTAACTTGAACCTGATTTTACTATATGGAAATATGATTATAGTATGATAGTAATTACATGGTTAATGTGTGAATATGAATGGAATACAATGTAATTTTTTGTTTAAATTATGGTTATTAGTATTGTGTATATGTTTAGGTGAACTAAATCTTTATAGCCAAAGAGCTAAAGAAAGAAGACTGTAGTGAGCATCAAATAGAAAGTGTAGCCTACAACCAAAGGGATTTTAGATAGCAATGTAGGGGAAGTTCCAAAATAAGAGGAAAAAAATACTTGCAAAATGAGAGGTGTCTATTTATCAAGATGATTGTGAGTCACCATGTCATTTAATAAGACTATTGGAGGAGAGGAAATATGCTACTATTTGGAATCCAACATGATTGTTTCCATAGTCCATGTTTCTCTTTTACCATTGTAGTAGAGTTGTAGTCCTAATCAACTTCATCTACCTTTACAACTATGTTTTTAGTTATGCAAAAATTTTCAAACTCTATTATGTAGGGAGTGGTGATTTGCATTTAGATTTCTATTTCGAGTCTTTATTTCAATAAGACTCCCATGTAACTATATATACGGTTTAGTGGTCAAGGAAAATAATGAGCATAGAAAATATCAAAGATGGATATGTTTAGATATTTTTTTGTTTATATAGACAATGTATTAATTATACTCATGCTTTTATGAATAAGATATCCCTAAAGATTCTTATATTATATAATGATATCTTGTGTTATGTGTTGATGTTGTTTTTTGTACAACAACAACTCAGAGATAATATGATATTCTATGTCTCTTGAAAGGTAAATCTCTATCAGCAAGCCTCAAGAGATAACCCAGAGGTCTCTAATGTCAGGTCTTGACAATGCATAAACAACTCAAATAATATGTGAAAATTTTGGTAATAACAAAGGGACCTTACTACAATAAAATATTAGAACTTCAAACTTATCATATCTAGCAATATGGTGACACTATAAATCCTAAATCTAGCCTAGATGATAAAATAAATAGTGAAAGATAAGGGTTTCAAAGAGACTTCTAAGATTAACACTAATCCTAAGATTAATAGTGCAAATGACAAAATACTTGAAATGGACCAATCCCTCAAAAACTAATCCTTGCTTGACCCAGATAAATCTGCAATCTTATAGAAATAGTGCAATATTCTAAGGCATGAAAGATTTTTAGATCATGAACATTTACCCAAATAAACTCTATTGCAATTGAAATGAATAAGCATTCACAACTGAACTAAGCATAATGAATATTAAATTCTAGGCTAACTTTGCAAAGAAACTAACAATCAGCTAGCTACAAAAAGTATGGACTAGAGATTGTTGCAACACTTGAAACATTGAATCATAAACAACATTAAGTTACCTAACATCAAGTCTAACTTATATCTAATAAACTTAAGCAATTTCAAAAGATAGAGTCACAAGAACCATGCCAAATAAACTAACACAAGAAGGACACCAAATCACAATGTCTTTACTTACATTAAACATCAAAAGTAGCAACAATTGTAGTCTTTAGTTACAACACTTGCTTGAAAATAACCTAATTCCTAACTCTTTGCTCTAATGCTTAATTCGCTCGAATGTAAAACTATCTAGCCCTTTCAAATGAGGAAAAATACCTGTTTATAGAGATTACATCTTATGTTAGCCCAAATAGGTTTACAAAACAATAGGCCACAAAATAAGTCGACCAAAAAGAATTCAAAATGAAGTAAAATGTGCATTAAATGCATGTGTTCTATCCAGGTCACCCTGGGATCTCAAACATGGTTCAATCCTATGCATGTGAAGGATGAAGAGGAATGATGGGGAAGCAAAAATTTTGACAAGGCATTCCATTATCTGCTCTCCCCTTTGTCCTTATCTCATTCCACTTTATCCTACACCATCAAAAATACCTTCTCCAAGTTGGTTATAGGTGGAATAACTAATACCTTAATTTTCCTCTCAATTATTGTGATTTCCTCCCTTGATTGCTTAACGACCTTATCCCAATCCACATTCGTGGTTTGATTCTTATCCATCACTACAATGTATGTAGCTGCATCATCTAACTGGTGTTCGGTAACTGGGTCCTCATTGACTAGATAATATACATCACACTGGCATTTTCTCAATTACTCCAAGTTTAGATGTTTTGGTGCAAACCTTTTTCTTCCTATCATAACTTCAAAGAAGGAAATGCATCTATTGTAGATTTCAGTAAGGGTATCCTCAATTTTCCTTCCTCGCTTATGCACCTTCTTCAAAACCATTTTCCTTATTTGCAAAGCTTCATGGCATTCCCAAGGTTCTACAACTTTGGAAGAAGGAAGAATTCCATCACTTACCAGCTTGTCTTCAGTATATTCCATGATGGTCTTGGTCTTCTGCAACAAGAGATCAACATCCTCCTTATCTTTAGCTAGTATATTCTTCAACCACTCTATTGATCTTATAGCATCTCCACCAGTTGAAAGGATATCTTTAATGGAGTTATCTCCTTTGGCCTCCACTCCCTACAACCAGTTCAGTGTGGCATGTGTAGTGGTTTTCATCTTCTCCAATTCAATTATTGTCTCCTATGGTAGAAAACTTGTAGCAAATGATGAGCTGATTTGGCTGATAGATTGCAAGGGCTTCATCAAATCCTATAGATACCTCTTCAGTTTGTCATTCTCCTTCTTAAAATCTTGCTTATCTTGCACTTCTTTCTTCAATCTGCTCAAAATAGTAGCACTGGAGCCTTCAAATTCTTCAACTTCCTACATCATGGAGGTGGGTCCCAAGCTGATAGTTTGCACATTGTAATCTTTTCCAATCACTTCATCCTTATTCTTATCTAATATAGGGGCGGAAATGTGAACCACCCTATTATTGGCTTCATCTCTCTCAATCCTGGAGATAACCCTGGATTTATTCTTTGCTTTTCCTTTTCCTATGTTTGCCAATAATTCATCCTAGTTGGGAGGATTATCATCTAAAATAATTTATTTACTCTTTAATTCCTTCTCAAGCCAAGTAGGAAAAATGGAATCTGACTGCACATTACCTTGTTCGACCACATCCTGTTGCTTCTTGGAAGAATCCATATTCAAATTTAGCTCATTAGGCATTTCTTCAGTTTTATCTTCACTTCCCTTTCCTAGATTCCTATCCTCTTCCCCATCATGTTCTTCTTCATCATGCACTAGTGAAGTAGTATTGACTGGTACTTTCTCTCTGTGTGGAGGTCTATCTTCTTAATTTCTTGCAGGTGAATCCTCATACTTCACCAGAGGGGATTGCAATATCTTCTTTATTTCTTCCTCTGTACTATAGAGTTCACCTTCTTGAAATTCTTCTCCTCCTTGATCTTGGTGATCCTCTACATCCTTGGACTCACTTGGTACATCATGAGATTCATGAAAAGGAAGGGAATCATCATGTTGCTTTGTGGCAGGAGTAGCTAAGGGGACATCTTTCTTTGGTGCATTATATTTGGGAGAAGAAGTTCTTGACCTCCTTGTATATACTTGAGTCTTCTCCCTTGAACTCTCCACATTCACTACTGGTAGTTCAATTTCTTCTTTCTCCTTAGAAGATTCATCTTTCTTCTTTGATGTATGAATTACCCTTCTCTTTTTGAGCTTAGGAGTACTATCTCTCTCTTCCTCCTCATCGGATTGTTCTTCTGTAGGCTTCCTTGTTCTTGGAATATGCTTCCTCTTTTTAGCAATTGGTTTCCTCTATTTTCCCCCTTCTTTTGCTTGAGGACCCTTGATCTTTATTTTAAAAGGGGAATCTTCCTTATCTTTACTTTTAGAAACCTGCTCACCTGATTCATCAATAGTGGAATGAGACTCCAATTCCCCCATTAGATCATAGGTGCATTGCACACCTTCACTCTCTAACAAAAAAATATTGTGTTTGAGCCATAACTTGGTGTACTTGATTACTGGAGTCATGATATGATCTAATTCTATCCTTTCTTCCTCTAGCCATCCTATCTCTCCAACTGATTTATACTTCACAACTTCATAATCATAGCCTTGAATCAAATCTGCATCATCTTCAATCTGATTAGGAATGGCCTTTATATTTTGTAGTTAGACCAAGTTCACTAGAAGCCTGGAGAACTTCTTTCTTCTAACTTAAAATTCATCCTTACTATTAGTTGAATAATCCTCTACATCATCCTTATGGTTGTATTCCTTGCTAGCCTTTCTTTGTGCCTCACCAATCCTATCAAATCTAGATCTCTTAGAATGGAAAGAGAGACCCAAAGTGCTCATCTCCTCCTTAGAAGCTTGAGTTGAATTAATAGAGGGGAAAGCCTCATTACTGCCTATTCTCAAAGGAAAATCACCACCAAACCTAGACTTATGTTTTTCTTTCTTAACAATTGCATCAAAATGACAGATCTATCTTGTGACTTCTAGATGTATGATGTAATCTGTGGGATATCTAGGGACTCTATATGGGGCCCTCTAACATCCATCTATTGTGATGTATGGGAAGGTAGGGAACTAGATAAACCAAACTAAAAAACCTCTTAATTATCTCTTTGGCATTGTATAAGATCGAGACATGTTCTACACCCTGTAATAACCTGGTGATGTACATCGTGAATGCATCATTCACCCTGCTATAACTTGTTCTACCCAAGTGTAATTGTGGGTACACTTCATAAATCATATCTCACCCAAACACGCCTCTTGTTCTTATCCCCTTGTATGGATGGAACCTTACAAGTGAATAGACCAAGTAAGAGGTCATTGTGAAGGTCTTTGTCTACAGTACATTACACATTTTTTCATGTATCATTGCACTTATAATTCCTTCCCAATGGTAGTCAATATTTTTCTCCATCCTCACAATGACATGGAACATCTAGTTTTCAAATACTCCTGCACTCTTCAATCCTACCACTCTACTAAGAAGTGTGATAGCATCATAGTATTCTTGGGTGGTTTGGAGAAGTGAGACTTGGGTTTCTCTAGCGAGGAATTGATGACCTATTGTGATTTGATGATGTCTTCATCATAATACTTCTTCGCTATGTCCATATCAAAACCCACCATATGAGACCTATCAAGCATGTCAAAGGTATAGGCTATAGACACACGGTTAAGATTTGCCACTATTCTCCCTTAAGGACCCACTATCCTTTGTGTACCCCTCTCATAATGTCTGGCACATTCTAGCAATAGCTCATGGCACTAAATTGTAGGAGGAAATCCTACTACATGGGCCAATCCTGAATCGAATAGTCTTCTAGCCAACAAGGGAAAGTTTTGTGTTGTTATTCTTGCCTTGATTTCCTAATAATCCCATTAGCCTACATTTGTATCTATGACCTCAGACCAAATGGAAGTCAATTTTCTTCTGGGATCCTACTCCTTATATCCATTTTGATCCTTTTTGCCTCAGAGATAGCAGACCCTTCAACACTTGGATCTGTCTACTTGCCCCTGGGCTTCTTAGCTATTGTCTTAATTGATTCAACCTACGTCCTTCAGAAAAAACCACAATAAATCCACTTTATAATTTTGGAATTAAGGTTAGTCATCCATGGATAACATACTCATCACTACATCAGCTCAAAATCATGACAAAAATCCCTCAAATCAATCATAAAACACATTCATTTCAAATCTAGGATTTTGAGCAATCTAGGGAAAATCGACCAGAGAGGAATTCTAGGAAATTCCATGTCTAAACAGACTTCACTGATCAAGCACAAATGTCATTAGTTCAATCATTACAACATGAAATTAAAGAAGGTAACATCATTCAAATCATCAATATCAACCATGAGATTTCAAATACACAACACTAAATTCATTCATCTCTCAAATTCTTTATATTGCTAAGTCACTTCGGGAAAATATGAGAAAATCCATCGAAGAAGGAATTCCACAAGGAACTTGAAACTTTGGGCCTATTTCACACCTCTGGGAAAATGAAAGGACAAGGGAAAATCAAGAAATTTTGAGGGTGTGGAAATTCCGCGAAGACCTTGGGATCCTGAAAACTGTCAATTCTCATGATTTTTCCTAGAACAAATGAACAATCACAAACTTGGGACTTTAGGCTCGATTATAATTCATTTTAAATTTCTTATTGATTGTTTTAAGTACTCAACCCTCTCTAAGAGGAAAATTGGTGAGGATTGGTGATACCCTAGTTTGCAGTTGTGATGCCCTAGGTTTAATTCTTAAATGTCCACCACGAATGCAGGGAATGAGCTCGGATGAAGCTTAAATTGAACTTGCTTATCTTGTTAAGCTCGAGGTAAAATGTTTTGAATGTGCCTAAGTGAGCTACTAACTAATGAAATTAGAGATAGGCTCACAAACTCACTTAGGGAATTGTCTTGAATCTAAAAAACTCTCAAAACCATTAATCACAATGAAATTACTCATGAGTCAAGCCTGAAGGAGTGATTTGGGAGAGCTTAGAAACACAAAATTATTGATTCAACTATAGAGTCCTAACCGGGTTCTAAGAATGTGTGAAGAAACAAGCTAAACCGTAGTTCTTGAAAACTCGATGATGAAAGTCTAGTGACACACAATCCCTCAATAAGTTTCCTAAATACTTTCCACAAAGATCATTCCATCAAGCATTAATTTCGTCGACAAGATAAGTTAGGATGCAATCTGGGAATTTGACGAGGTGACAAAATTTTAGAGAAATCTAGTCCAAGTAGAATTCCATGAGGTGCCAAAATCTTTGAATCTCAAGTTTAAAACTTTCTCATTAGACTTTCAAAAAAAAAAGGAAATCCTACCTAGAGCATAAATTCTCGAGGACAGTGGAAAACCCATATCTTATCCAAAACTTAGGATTTTCAATACAAAACTTAAAGGGATCATTAATGCAAGAAAGATAAAAATTCAAGAATAGGCCTAAGCAAGAAAATCCTCAAAAACAAAGGGCCAAAGTAGCATAAATTAGAGCAAAAAAAGGGGGTCCCTACTTTCAGTGGGGCATGAGTACGAAAACTGCACAACAAATGGCGACTTTGCTGGGAAAATGTTCCAGAGCATTTCAATGAGAAATTGGAATCATGAACCTAGAATATCTAGTTTCAGTCCTTGCATTAGGTCACCAATTTAGCAAAGCTTCAAGATTCAAAGGCAGAAAAGCCTTTCCTATACGAGGGTCAAAGTGTGTGCATATGTATTTATTTCCCTCTCCTTAGTTGTGATAGGAGTCAAATTTGGTCTGACCAGGTTATGTAAAGATTCTGACTCCAAAAGCATCCTGGATAGAGCCTTGCTACTAGTCAAGCATCTATAGCCCCAATGAGGTTATCACTATAGTCCTCCCAAATATAGCTCTATTGCCAGCCATGCGTCCATAAGCCCAGTAGAGATACTTGGATTCCCTTGATAGGTTGAATTTATTCTTTTGATTTTCAATATTTTTTTTTTTATATTTCTTTTCTTTTCACTTTTTCATTTCAACTTGTGAACAATGAAGTTCACACTCAGGGCTGAGAACCACAGTGGCGCTGAAGTAGAAATATTATTTTTCACCTAGCCAGACTTCATAAGGACCCTATGCTCCTTTGGAATTTTAGAGATCTATGTAAAAATATAAGACATAAATACATTCTAGATTTTAATCTAACCCATGACTTATCCACTCATAGCACTTAATACATGTGACACCAATACAAGACTTTAACCAACTAACTCTAGAAGGATGATTGAAGTTTGTAAGAGAAATACTTAGAACAGTCCCATATAATAAGTGTGTGTCATGTAGATGCAACATACCCAAAAGAAAGCAGGAAAGCCTAAAAGCAAAGTAGAGAAAAAGAAAACCAAACCAAAAGTAGCGAACAAAAAGGAAACCTACCCTAACCAAAACAAAACAAACCAAGCAAAAAAGAAACCTAAACTAACTATGTACAAGAAAAGAGTTGCAAACAAATCAGGATTGGAAATAATGCTTCAAGTACTTCCCATTGACAGGTAGTGGCATATCCTCTCTAGTGAGATTTTTCAAGCAAAACACATTATCTCCTAGAATCTTTGAAATCTAATCAGGGCCAAGCCAGAGTTTGTCAAATTTACCATGCTCTCCCTTATGGTCATGGGTTTTATCCTAGTAGAGAACCAAGTCATAGATTCGAAAGGCTTTAACCTTAGCTCTCCTATCAAACCATCTTTTGACTACACCTTGATGTTTGGAAAAGTTTTCAAGGGCTTCATCTCTTTTTTCTTCAAGGTGTAATAGATTCGCAGGTTAGGTTTCTTATTTATCCCCTTCATCATAATACTCATTAATGAACTACAAGGTGGGGATTTTTAACTGGATGGGAAACACAAATTCTAGCCCATAAACTAGATGGTAAGGGGAAGTTCCTATGGAATTCTAATGTCTTGTATGATCTGCCCAAAGAGCAAACCGAAGCTAGGTATACTAGTCCTTATGGTTTCTTGCTAAAATTTTACAAATGACTGTCAAGAGGTTCTTATTGGAGGACTCGGCCAGACCATTACCCTAGGGGTAATAATTGGATGCAAACTTAATTATAATTCCATTATCAAAGGCCCAGTTATAAAATTTCAATGATTCAAATGTAGGACCATTATGACAAACCAAAGACATGGGACATCTAAAGTAGTTGATAATACCTGATTCAATGAAATTGATTACCACTTCAGAAGTACATTGTTTGCATGCAAGAGCCACAATCCATCTTGTGAAATAATTAGTAACAGTGAGAATATACCTGTGTCCTACAGAAGAAAGTGGATTGATTGGACCTATGAAGTCCATTCCCCACTGTGCAAAAGGCTTTACCTCAAAAGCTGGTTGAAGTGGGAGTGCTACATGATTTTCTCTGGTAGCTGCAGTTTGACATACATGACAAGTTCTGATATGATTTTTTGTGTCCTTGAACCATGTTGGCCAATAATAACCAACCCTTAGAATTTGATTTGTAGTGGAAGGTGTAGATCCATGGCTAGTGCTATATCTATCATGAAATTCTTCCATGACCCTTTTAGCTTCTTGCTTTCCCAAACATCTCAAATAGACACCTTCATGATTATTTTTATATAGAATAGCTCCCTTTAGCATGAAATCATCACTCTTCAAGTGTAATGCTCTCCTTTGTAAAATCTTAAGGTGATCGGGACACTGTTGATTCAAAAGATAATAAATAATATCATCATACCAGTCCCCTGGACAAATGTCTTCAAGATTATAATGCTGGGCTGCAAGGTCAGGACCCATTTCTGCCATTGTTCTAGTAAGCCCTTGCCCTCTTACCAACTTCATGGGCTGAATCTCAATATCATACTCTTGCAACATAGTCACCCACTTATCTTTACATTCTCCCAATTCATTTTGCATCAACAAAAGCTTGACTGCAGGATCTGGCGCTACTGCAAAGACCTTGTTCCTCATAATATAGTGTCTGAATTTTTTCACAGCCCTAACTAAGGTGTAGGCTTGCTTATCCACACTTGGCTACCTTAGTTTTGCATCTTTTAGTGGTGCACTCATAAATTCTATGGGGTGTTCATTCCCTTGATCAAAATTTTGGGTCAACATGCCGACATGGGAGTGATCAGAAGCAAATGAATATATGTAAAATGGCCTAGCATAATCAGGACTCACCAAGATTGGGGCTTTAGCAATGGCCCTTTTGATTTCTACAAATTCTTCTTTAGCTTCTGCATTCCATTCAAATTTAGCTTCCCACTTCAACATGGAATTTAATGGCTTCACTATCTCAACAAATCTAGTGACAAACTTTCATACAAAGTTAATGTTACCAAAAAATGATTTCATTTCTTTCTTGCTAGTAGGTGGTTGAATCTTGAGTATGGCTTCCACTCGTTCAAGATGAATAGCAATTCCTTTCTCTGAAATAATGTTCCCTAACAATTTTCCCTCAGTAACCCCAAAGATACATTTATTCACGTTAAGAGAGATGTCAAACTCTCTACACCTCTGAAATACCTTGCATAAGTCTGCTATATGATCACCTCACTTTTTGGAGAAAACTGCCAAGTCGTCCATATAAATTATGATGCATTTACCAATTATTTCCTCAAAAGTAATGTCCATAGCTCTTTGGAATGTAGCTCTAGCATTGATCAAGCCAAAGGGAATTCCTCTATAGATAAAAGTGCCCCACATTGTGGTGAAAGCAGTTTTATGCCTATCTTCATATTTTACCATAACTTGGTTATATCTAGAGTAGACATCTAGAAAAGACATCATTTTAGACCCATTGACAATATGGAGCACTTCATCTAATGAAGGAACTAGGTAATTGTCATTTTTTGATGCTCTGTTAAGGTTCCTAAAATCCACACATAGTCTGATCTCCCCATTCTTCTTTCTCATAGGTACCAGATTTACAACCCAAGTTGAATGCCTGACTGGGAATATGATTCTGGTAGATAGTAGCTTCTGCACTTCCTTTTGGATTATGGGTTCCAGCAGGGCATTTATGGGCCTTTGCCTCAGCCCGAAAGGTCTTGCTCCTAGCTTTAAGGGGATAGTATGAGTTATAATTGAAGTTTCATATGTCTCCAGGTCCTCATAACTCTAGGCTCTCACATCTTGATATGTATACAAGGCATCAATGATTCATTTTCTCTCCCCAGGAGTACACAATTTACCAATGAAGACATTTTTGATATCATCTTGAGTCCCCATGTTGTATGTTTCAGATTTTCCACTAATGGAATCCTTCTTAGCATCTAGCTCCTAATCTCTAACCTTATCTAGATCAAAACTCATCTCTAGTTGTACCATTCGCCTTGGAATAGTATTAGTCTTCAAATTAATAACTCCTTCCAAATCCATCTTTGTGTCTTGGGGCTCAACTTCATCAATAATCTAAGTAAAGACATTTGAACTTGTAATAAAATCCAAAATATGCTTATCATCTTCAAATACCTAAAAGTTGGTTACATTGTCAAGCATTGAAGGAACTGATATCAACTCCATAGTAAATTTCTTCAGTCTAGAAAGAGACAAAGGATACAAAGTACTAGCCGCCTAAGCTAGGGAGTCTGTCATTTGGTTCTTATTATGTGGTATCAACTGAATATTGAAGGCATCAAATCCCTTAATAAGGTCCCATACTTTATGACTATAATTGGTCATCCTTCTATCATGGCACAAGTAATGTCTTCTAACTTGTTTGACCACCAACTCAGAATCCCCAAAGACTTGAAAAATCTTGACCTTTTTCCTTAGTGCCATAAGCAACCCATGAATCAAGGACTCATATTCTGGTACATTATTGGTACAATGAAAATAAAGTCTATGAGCAACAAATAAAGTTTTACCTCTTGGATTGATTAGTTTGAATCCTTCCCCATCTCCTTGCTTTGATTTAGATCCATCAAACCTTAAGGTCCAACAAATAGCAACTATAGATTTCCTTACTTTATCCCTTGTACTGTTGCTGCTAGAAGGTTCTTTAGAGAACATCATCTTCTTCCCTTTTGGATCCTCTTGAATATTCTATATATTGATTCTGACCGTTGGAGTAGGGTTGATACATCTCTGCACTTGCTCTACTATAGCTTGGCACAAACAATAGTCCAATTTAGAGTGGGAGGCATTGTGGAACTCTACACCAATTGGGCAAGAGTAATTCTCCGAAATTCATTCCTCTACCCAAATGAATCTGATCTTTAATGCATTTTTGGATGAATTCTTAGAAATTATCTAGCAAGTTGAGCTAGTTATCTTCAGTATCATCATCATTAATTGGCTCCACCAAGGCTTGAGTACCACTAGATTCGACTGTAAGATCAACTGATGTAGTATGTAGCATAAGAATTTCTTCCACATTAGATTCCTCATAAGGGGCTGCCAACACATAATTACCCATGCTCACCTCTTATATTAGTATTTCATTTGAAGTATTTTGATATTTTGTGATCATATATTTCATCCTAGGCTCTCTTTCAATCCTAATTTGATTTGGCACTCCCTTCCAAGGAAGCCACATGTGAGATTGATCAGTGGATACATATCCATTCAGAGCCTTAGCAAAGTCTCTTCCCAAAATCAGACCATAAGCATCAGGTATATATGTGACCTATATATTAATGACTTGTTGAATTCTAGGATTAGAGGCGATTTGCATGTGAATCATGTTCAATTCCCTTACAACATTAACTTTAGTTCTATCCAGTTGAGTGATTTTATTTTGGGAGTTACTAGGGGTAATGCTTAAAGATATACAGACACCAAAGGGCGTCACATTTGTAGAAGCACTCAAATCCAAAAATAAATTGTGCAAGTTCTTACCAAATATACAGACAAAAATAAAAAATGGAGGTGTTTTTGTTCTTCCTTGAAACAGAGTTAAAGGGGTATCAACGTGGGAAACTTGAGTTTTGTCTTTCTCTTTCCCCTTATCTCAAGGCTATGTGTGAACCTAATTTTGATCTTTTACTACTTGATAACCAGATGCTTTATTAACACTCTCACTGACTAATCTATCTTGTGATACTGAACTTGCATTGTAAGCTCCTAAAACTGCATTTCTAATAGTTGGGACTATGAATAATTCAAATGCAGAGAGACTTATCTTTATCTTCTTGAGTTCTTCTACAACATATATAGCAAGTTGTTCTACACTTAGGTTAGTAAGAGCCTCTTTGTGGCATTCCACTACCTTGAATTTTCTCATTTCAGTAGTCTGCCCTTTTGATAGATCCACTTTTCCCTGATCTCTAGATAAGTATTGTCTAGGCACATACGGATATGTTGGATTACTATTGGTGTTGGGATTTGGAGGTGTGGTGAAGTTTTTTGGAGGAATAGAAGTGGTGAATGGGCCTCCAGCTTGTAGAAGTCTATGCGGCATATCCCTCAAGTCATATTTCTTAACAGGCCACTAGAATGTCTACACCTCTTCAACAAAAAAATCTTCCTCATCCATGGGGCCATTATCATTCACGAGATTGTCATTAAAAAACTATGTAATTTCATCTCCATTGCACACCTGATCTACTTCCTCCTTAAACTAGCTTGATTATTCTTCAGGCACATTCTCGTTACTTTGTAGAAAAGGAGCATGATTTAGCACCAACACTGATGAGTCATAAAGAGTAGATGGTACCAACTCTTGATTACTTGTATTATTCTTCACCTCATACTAAATGATTAAGGTAGCGGTTTAGGACTTAGGACAGTCTAATTTAGAATTTTGGCTTGTCTTATGGAGCCTACACCAACCTGATAAAGTAGATTCAACTAGATATACACCACTTGGAGGCTTCTCTTGATTAACTAGCTAATCTAATGGGGTGGGGACACCCCCATTGTTAGGCCTTATATTCCAAGTCTTGTTATGTCTGGGTGGTTGTCTTCTTTCTAATCCTTGTCCACCAGCTTGCCCCTTATGCTCATGCCTAAAATTTTCACGCTAGAAAAACCCAACATTTTTTTTTTAAACCCATTAGTTAAGGTAATTATTACATTGGCTAAGTGTCATGTCCACATTTAGCATTGAGTCTAAACACAATGTCACCACCTTCATGTCAATCATGCTTGCTTGAAAATTTAAGCATTTATAGCTTTTTGGGACAATTTGTGCTTTTAATGAAGAAGGGTTAATTTGCTACCAATTTAACCTCTTAAATTGAATAATAATGCCATTGCTATATCCTTTTTTTAACATTTTTACCATAGTTTACATTATGCTTAATAATATTAAGGTGAACTCTCCAATTGTTATAATAATATTATTTCTTTTATTTAGCCAACATAATAATATTATCTCCATTTAACATTGATCACATTATCCTTATTTAATCATAATAACAATAATATTTACTCATTCGCTACAATATTAGTTTTATTTCTATTTAACCAACCAACAATAATGTTACTGATTTATAAAATAATATTACTAAAATAATGTTTTCATTAATTCTACCCTAATAGAATATTACCCCTTTAATAATTTACTAAGATTATTCTTCTTTAGTAGTTACTCCATAGGTCCTATATGTTTATTATTATACCTAATATTTAGGCCATGAATAATTAAATTGTCTTCTTCCTATGAAAATATTAAATATCTAAAACTTGATCACCTATAGTCACAAGGGTAATTCATATCCTTATTCTCATATATACATAATTTGAATAATTCAATTCTATATTGTTAAGGATAATTTATCTTATTTGAAATTGTACATTAGAATGGTATATTTATTTCAGGCTTAAATTTAAAATTTGTTTTCTCTTCATTTACCTCCAAATATCATAATAACAATATGCATAAGTATTTATTTTACACGATTGATATGCCTAAACAAATGGTCTGGTTTATGTTTATGTGGGTTTTTTTTTTCTTCTAACATAACCATAACTATACTAAATTTATAATCTACACATGATAGATACATTTTTAAAAAAATGACAACTCATGACTTTTTCCCCATAATTTGAAATAAAATTACCTCAATATATTTAGAAAAAAAAAAAATCACTAAAAATAAATAAAACAAATACAATATTATATATAATATTAATATTTTATATATATATCAACATTTAAATTTATTATATGTATAATTTATTAGATATATCTATGTATCTATACATATCACCATAAAAATTTACACAACTAATTTTTAATTATCTTACCGTATAAGTATCATCCCAATATTAAAGTAGTTAAGTTTAAATCTTAGATTTCTTAGATTCCACATTCTATTCTTTTTTTTTTACATAATTTTCTTTAATGTGTATGAACTAGTTAGGAATGTGACTTATTAATGATTTTATATTTTATATTTTAAAAACACATTTGTATTTGAAATTTTATGAAACTTGGTTAGCTGGCCATATAGTATCCCCCCCCTTATTTATTTAAACCTAAAACAATATTTTGAACCCTAAAAGAAAAGTCGCTTACTATTACTTTATCACTATGTTTAGCCACGTAAAGGAAGTAAACTCCTAAAGGTTTAAAAAGGTAATTAATTTAGACACGGGAAGAGATCGCCATTATAGTGGGACGGATTAAATAGAAAGAGAGAACCCCAAATTCGAAAGTAACGAGGGCGATGCCAGGTAAGGGAGTGGCGTCCAAGAATACCGCATTCTTGTATCATTCCATAGCCTTTAATCACACTGACAAGGGAGAATACTTCGCTGCACCTATGATCAGAGCACAAATACTTCACGTAAAATTCCTCTTAATTCCTGATGAATTTCAACTATAATAATATTTCAACCTCAATCAAATACTCTCTTTATTTTTTTTATCTATTGTTTTATTTATATTGCTATCAGATTACATGCTTGATGTGCACGCTAGAAGGTAGGGTACCTATTATGCCAGCAAGAATTAGATTGCAACCAATTTATCGAAGGTCTTTTAACGCATTAACTCCAACAGAAATACAGACGGAGAGTGTCAATTCATGACCTTTTGTTACTGACAAGAAGATGTAATAACTCTAATTAACTCCAACTGCATCGAATCTTTTTGAAGCCACCTTGGGGACTACGAGAGTCTAAACTTCCTCATTTATTATTTGTCACCATTAAAGCTATGTACGGGTTACGTTTACCTCTGCCAGTAAGGCAGATTTGTATGGTGGGTTACGGACTCCCAGGAAAAATATTCAGGGCACAGGATGGGCGTCTCCTATAACCCACCTGCTATAATAGTTGACTTGGAGAGGGAGGCGTGCTTGAATAGAACTTACAGTTATTGCTATTCACTATTTGCGTCATTCTTGCTGCTACTAACAGGCCACTTCCACCACTATAGCGTGAATTATTTTACAGCTCCTGGTGTAGCTCCTTACATGCTATCCTTGGGTGGGTTATTTAGATGATTTTATTCTCTGAATGAGGTCGATGATAGCGCCTAAGCAATAGTAAGATATTGATAGATTTTCCATTTAATCCATAATGTGTCCAGGGATGGAGATATCAAAAATGAAGCACTGAAAAATAGTGTTTTCTTTCCTTCTTTTTTTTTGTTTTGTCTTTGGTTTGCTTTATATGTATGCTCTATTTATTTATGTGGCACTTCTTGTGGAAGGATACAGTGAAAGGGGCAACAACTTATCTCCCAGTCGATGCCCCATGCTGATGAGGAATGGGGAGAACGAGGCGTCTAAGAACCATTGGAGTGCCTGCGAATCTTTTTCTATTGCTTCTGCTTGCTAGAAAATTGTTGCCAATGAAATAATTACAAGATGCAGTGAAGGGGTGGATGAAGAGGAAAATGGAAGAGGTTGCCTGAATTTCTTCTTCACTTTATACCGTAGTGCAGCACAATGTTAATGCCTCGGAATTTTCACCTTAACTGCCTTATTAAGTTTATCATTGGGTTTTTTTTTTTTGTGAGTTAATCTTATTTAGACTATAAATGAATGATTTTATTACCAAATCCCATGCTCTTATATTGAAAACAACCAAATTTGAAGTTAATTATATTTTGTATTTGGATAGCTATTGTAATGGTGATCTATGCTGAACCCTAGCTGCCTAGATCTGATTGGAAATCTAATGATCATACAGAAGCCAAAAACTAAATGTTTCTTTTTTGTTATTTATTTTTTATTTTATTTGAGGACCATTTTAGCGATTGTTGATATGCCTATTTCATGATTATTGTGACATCATTTTCATGACTTGCAATACAAAAATGTAACCTTGATTTCTGAATCCTATTTTTTCCAAATCAGCGTTAGAGTATGTTATAATGCTCCGTATTTTTGATTTCAGTAAATCAAATAAGTTTCTAAAGACTTATTGTTATCTTTACTTCTAACCACTTTTCATTTCTAAATATTGACAAAGGGTGTGATTATTTATTCTCAACATTTATCGAGGAGAAGAAAAATATAGATGACACAAAATGGAGTTTACAAGAAATGGAAACAACATGAACTCTTGAGCTTAATATTGTTATCTAACTTGGTTTCTCATAAAAACAAAGAACTCCCATTAAGATACAATTTTGGTTTCTTTTTTCCTTTTTAGAAAACATTTAAAAACACCATCTATTTGAGCAGTTACTAATATTCTTAGCAATGAGAAAAAACAACTAATACATGCATGCTCATGTTTTTATGCTTCTCTTTTCATCTTTTCATTCTTCAAGAAAATACTAACTCCTACACAATGGGTGACACATGAATGAATTAAAAAAAACTTGCTTTCATTCTCTTTCATGTTCCATCAAACACTAGATTTTCATATTACAGCCAAATTCAAGGGAATATAATGCATGACACACATTTGGTTAAGGCTTGCTCTCCACCCTACCATAATGGCATCATGGAGCCTCGTGGGCTCTAGCCATACCCCCGAGCAAGTAATACATTATACACCATTGTAATTTAATGGTGAGAGCTTAGTGCTATAACAAGCTTGCTCATTATACAACACATTACTCTAATATATCCCTTAAACAATCTTACTTATGATTCAATGCATAGATCAAGCTATCTCTACCAATACTAAGAATAAGAAATGGAAAAAGACTTATCTCTCTACAAGCTGCTTTCCTTTGAACTCCTATTCTTCCATCCTTGACTCTCTCCTTCTTTTCTTCACTTCACAAGTTCTCCAAAAGGAGAAGTGGGCAATGCCCAAATCTTCCATCTTCTTGAGATATATAGGAATCCTCCAAACCTACACTCTTTCCCACAAGTGCTCACACATGTGTGAGTCTTGTGCCAATTCCAAGAACTTTTGGGGAGTGGGAAGTTGAGAGTGACAAGTCACTTTTCCCAAGCCCCAACACTTTTTGAATTCGTCACATTCATGAATGTGGACTTTTGAGGGGTCTTTTCACACTCCAAGGACAAGTTCACATGTCAAAAAGGTTCCAAACCCATAGGTATAGGTCCTAGGGGTCTATTCTTGTTCAAAAACCAAGGAAATTGACTCAATAATCCCTTTTTAAAACCCACAAAAGAATCCATACGAGTTTTGATCTTGACCAAGGGTTCCAACCCCAACCAAACTCACATCACATGACCTACAATTGGATTCTACTCAAACATAATCAACCAATCAATAATAAAACCTCAAACCCTTCTAAGTCAAATAGGGCTACACTTAGAACTTCCCAAAGATGTATCTGATTTGATTCCAATATTTATCCATCCTCCTATTTGCATATTTGATTCCTTAGCCCTCCAATACATTTACTCTACTTGCTTTTAGGTCTCAGATGGAGATAAATTTATATCCTCAACAAGAAGTCTTTTGATTTGCACTTGATGGTTATCCCTTCTCATGCTAGCACCGTTATCTTCTCGACCTTTAATGTTAATCCCACATCGACTCATTTAATTTCCTACACAACATAATCAAGCACAGTTAGACATATTAATAAACAACATTAATTGTAAATCGAATCTTTGTAACTTTATTCATGAATCATTTACATAGCTAATTACACTTCCAATGTAATACGACACAACAATTATCTTATTTCAGATTCATGTTATAAGTTTGAATCTCATACAATAATTCGCATGCACATACATCTTCATTAAGTAAAATAACAGTGATATAACATAACGTAAAACTATAAGGTTACTGTTAGACAATTCATATTGCTTGCAATATATCTAACCATCTATTTAGGAGGAATATATAACACTTTAAGATTGTATTAGGCACATGCAAAGAGAGGCCTTACATTATCAAAATTTTGGCTTGAAGATTGTCCCTTATCATAATTCTATCCTTTGTCATAATTATGTCCTCTTTCAAGGTGTTGTCCCCTATTAGACTGTTGTCCTTGTTAAGATTCCTGATTTTCCCTATTATGATTGGATTGCATAATCCTTTGAATAGCCTAGAGTTGACTGTTCTGATTTCTCAGATAAGTGACCTCCATGTTTAGCTTCTTCACTTGTTCAGTCAGTTCATCCAACCTTTCCTTGTCAAGATTATTATATGGAGTCTAGTTTGCATTGTTTTGAGGATATCCAACTGCAACACCATAACTCAATTACTGGTTCAGTACCTCAAAATTTTGCAAATATGTGGGGAAACCTGTCTAAGGTTGATTAACATTTTTCTAGGGGTAGCTGACCATGGGTGGAACTTGATTCATAGGAGGTCCTAGGTGGGGAACTAGAGGAAACTGAGGTATTGGATTCATGATAGGAGTATGATTGGCAAGAGCCTGATTGCAAGCTGGGACCTGCCTAAGGTGAGCAATGGGTCCTAGTGATGGTAAAGGCCCAGATAAGTGTTGTCTTAGATCAGTACTAACCTTTACAGCCTCTGTGTATGCATGAAGTAGAGTGGTTGGAGGATTGTTTCTCCACTTCATGAAGGTAGTTTTCTGACTATCAAGACCCACATAATAGACTTCTAAAGCAATGGAATCATCTATAGCATAAGGAGCCTATAGTTTGGTATAAGCATGATGAAACCTATTATTAAAGGACCCTATGGGCTCATTGACCTCTCTCTTAACCTTAGTGAACTAAAGGTAAAAATCATTTGGACTAATGGGAATCCTAAACTTCTACAGAAATGTAGTCTCCAGTTTAGTCCAATTATGAATAGACCCACCAAGAAAATGATTGTACCAGTAGAATGCATATTCACCTAGGGAATAAGGGAAGATCCTACATGCTACATCCTCATGATTGATTCCTCTATCCCTAAGGAATGTCTTAAAAATCTTGATATATTCCTTTGCGGTCCTATTAGGATCATTAACATGGAACATAGAACAAAAGTGTTTAGGGTTCTTGGGCATGACATTGTAATTATTGAAGGTCAAGGGAGACGAATTGTTGGAAAGAAAAGCCATTGGTGGGGGTGGAGGTGGTAATGGTTAATTTACGGATTGTTGGGGTTGTTGAACAGGGATGACTTTTGAATCAGATGAGGATGGACTTAATGAAGATGAGGATGATGGAGATGATGGAGATGATGGAAGTAAATGGGTGCATGATGATTCTCCTCTTCTTCTAGTCCTTCTTAACCTAGTAGGAGATTGCAACTCTTGAAATTCCTCTTCTCCTAGAGTAGATTTGGTTCTTCTTCTAAATCTTTTAGGAGAAATGGTATACAAAAATTGGTCCAACTTGTTTATTCAGGACCTCCTTCTAGTGGGTGATCCATAATAGTGGTTTACAATTTTTGCCCTAACTGGACACTTTGAAATTATTATTTTTAACTAAATCTTCACATTGTTCGGGCACTTATAGTAGCTAAACCATGAGGAATTTGAAGATGGTGCAAACTAGAGTCTCATCAAATTTTATCTGTAGATTCTAATTTTTTTTTAAAAAAAATTTGGAATCAAATTGCACTTCTTTCCATCTCCCATGAAAATTGATTTTTCAGAAAACAACATTTTTGAAAAGTGACACACCATATAAGCATAACTTTTTTTTCCATGAAGGATAAAATTCTAATTCTTTCAAATTTAGATTTGTAACTTTGATATCTAGTGCTTCCACTTGGTTAGATAGTTTTTATTGAATATTTTTTCCTTAATCAAGTTTCAAAGTCAAACGAATTAAAATTTAGACAAAGTGACCGTATAACACGTAACTTTTTTTGTATATGTTAACATTTAATTTAATTTTTGTTGGATCAAGGACTTCAATATCTAGTGCACTCATATTTTTCAATTTTTTTGATAATCTTCTATTTTTCCACATGTGAAGAACAAAGAAATTCATTTTCGATGAAAAACCTATGTTTAATAAAACTTAAAAAACAAATACATAACAAAACCAAAACATATTAAAATTATATTCATTGGATAGCTTGTTCTGAGGAATACCATAATCATTTGAAATAAATTTTAAATGAATTCATTTGATCCCCCAAAAGCTAAATCAAAAGTGATTTTTTATCAGCATTTTGATAGGTGTAAAGGAGACGCATTTATAGGTATGGTTTAAAACTAGCGAGGTTCTATCCAAGGGGGTTTGATCTAAGGTGATTTGATCAAACCCTCTTCAATTGGAATCCTTAAAATGGAACTTTTTAAGGCTTAAATCATTATATTTTCTAAAAATATGTGATTTCAGAAAATTCGTTCCTCTCAGGAATTGTAAACCACTATTGTGACAACACCCCAATCGTTGATGGTGTTTTCTACACAACAACTTAGACAAAATATGATATTCTATCTCTCTTGAAAGGTAAATCTCTATCAGCAAGCCTTAAGAGATAACCCCAAGGTCTCTAATGTCAAGTCTTAACAATGCATAAATAGCTCAGATAATATGTGAAAATGTTGGTAGTCACAAAGGGACCTTACTACAAGCAAATATAGGAACTTCAAACTTATCAGATCTAGCAATATGGTGATACTGCAAATCCTAAATCTAACCTAGATGATAAAAGAAATAGAAAAAGATAAGGGTTTCAAAGATACTTCTAAGATTAATAGTGCCAATGACAAAATACTTGAAATGGGCCAATCCTCATAAACTAATCTTTTCTTCACCCAGATAAATCTGCAATCTTACAAAAATAGTGCAATCTTCTATGGCATGAAAGATTTTCAGATCATGAACATTTATCCAAACAAATCTATTGCAATTGAAATTAACATTCACAACTAAACTGAGCACAATGAATATTAAATTCCAAGCTAACTTTGCAAAGCAACTAACAATCAGCTAGCTGAAAAAATTATGGACTAGAGATTGTTGCAACACTTCAAGCATCAAATCATAAACACCATTAAGCTACCTAACATCAAATCTAACTTATATCTAATAAAATTAAGAAATTTCAAAAGATAGAGTCATAGGAACCATGCTAGATAAACTAACACAAGAAGGACACCAAATCACAATGCCTTTACTTGCATTAAATCATCCAAAGTAGCAACAATTCTAGTCTTCAATTACAACACTTGCTTGAAAATAACCTAATTCCTAACTCTTTGCTCTAATTCTTAATTTGCTTCAATGTAAAACTATCTAGCCCTTTCAAATGAGGAAATATCCCTATTTATAGAGATTACATCTTATCTCAGCCCAAATAGGGTTACAAAAAAATAGGTCACAAAATAAGTCAGCCAAGAAGAATTCAAAATGAAGTAAAATATGCATTAAATGCATGTGTTCCATCCAAGTTAGCCTAGGATCTCCAACATGGTTTGATCCAATGCAGGTGAAGGATGAAGAGGAATAATGGGGAAGCAAAAATTTCTACAAGGAATTGCATTAACTACTCTCCCCTTTGTCCTTATCTCATTCCACTTTATCCCGCACCATCAAAAACACCTTCTCCAAGTCGACTATAGGTGGAATAACTAATACATTAATTTTCCTCTCAATGGATTTGATGTCCTCCCTTGACTACTTAACAACATTATCCCAATCCACCTTCACGGCTTGATACTTATCCATCACCTCAATGTATGTAACTGCATCATCTAATTGGTGTTTGGTAACTAGGTCCTCATTGACTGGAGAATATACTTCACACCAACATTTTCTCAATTGCCCCAAGTTCAAATGTTTTTGTGAAAACCTTTTTCTTACTATCATAAATTTGAAGAAGGACATGCACCTATTGTAGATTTAAATTAGGGTATCCTCAATTTTCCTTCCTTTTTTATTCACCTTCTTCAAAACCCTTTTCCTTATTTGCAAAGCTTCATGCCATTTCAAAGGTTCTGCAACTTAGGAAGAAGGAAGAATTCCATCAGTTACCATATTTTCTTCAATATATTCCATGATGGTCTTGGTCTTCTACAACAAGAGATCAACATCTTCCTTATCTTGAGCTAGTACATTCTTCAACCACTTTATTGATCTTATAGCATCTCCATCGGTTGATAGGATATCTTTAATGGCATTATCTCCTTTGGCCTCCACTCCCTACAACCAGTTCACTATAGCATGTGTAGTGGTTTTCATCTTCTCCAATTCAGTTATTGTCTCTTGTGGTATAAAACTTATAGCAAATGATGAAGAGCTGATTTGGCTAATATATTGGAAGGGCTTCATCAAATCCTATAGATACCTCTTCAGTTTGTCATTCTCCTTCTTCAAATCTTTCTTAGCTTGCACCTCTTTCTTCAATTTGCTCAAAATAGCAACACTGGAGCTTTCAAATTCTTCAACTTCCTGCATCATGGAGGTGGGTCCCAAGCTGATAGTTTGCACACTGTAATATTTTCTATTCACTTCATCCTTATTCTTATCTAATATAGGGGTGGCAATGTGAACCACCCTGTTATTGGCTTCATCTCTCTCAATCCTGGAGATAACCCTAGCTTTCTTCTTTTCTTTTCCTTTTCCTATGTTTTCTAGTAATTCATCCTAGTTGGGAGGAGTATCATCTGCCCTAATTTGTTTACTCTTTAATTCATTTTAAATCCAAGTAGGAACAATGGAATATGACTACACATTACCTTGTTCAACCACATCCCGTTGATTCTTGGAGGAATCCATATGTAGATTTTTCTCATCAGACATTTCTTCAATTTTATCTTTCTTCCCTTTCCTGGATTCGTATCCTCTTACCCATCATGTTCTTCTTCATGCACTAGTGAAGGAGTCTTGATTGTAACTTCCCCTCTCTGTGGAGGTCTATCTTCTTCATTTCCTACAGGTAAACCCTCATAAGTCACTAGAGGGGACTAAATATCTTCTCTATTTATGCCTCTGTACTGTAGAGTTCACCTTCTTGAAATTCTTCCTCTCCTTGATCTTGGTGATCCTCTGCATCTTTGGAATCACATGGTACATCATGAGATTTATGAAAAGGAAGGGCATCATCATGTTGCTCTGTGGTAGGGGAAACTAAGGGGACATATTTCTTTGGTGCATTATCTTTGGGAGGAGGAGTCCTTGACCTCCTTGTATATACTTGAGTCTTCTCCCTTGAACTCTCCACATTCACTACTAGTGGGCAAATTTCTTCTTTCTCCTTAGAAGATTCATCTTTTTTCTTTGAAGTTAGAGCTACCCTTCTCCTTTTGAGCTTAGGAGAACTGTCTGTCTCTTCCTCATTGGGTTGTTCTTCTGCAGGATTCCTTGTTCTTGAAATATGCTTCCTCTTTTTAGAAATTGGTTTCCTCTATTTTCCCGCTTCTTTTGCTTGAGGACCCTTTATCTTTATTTTAAAAGGGGAATCTAACATATCTTTCCTTTTAGAAACCTGCTCATCTAATTCCTCAATAGTGGAATGAGATTCTAAGTCCCCCATTAGATCATAGGTGCATTCACAACTTCACTCTCTAACTCCCAAATCTTGTGTTTGAGCCATAACTTGGTGTACTTGATTATTGGAGTCATGATCTGATCTAATTTTTTCATCTCCTCCTCCAACCAATCTATCTCTCCAACTGATTTATCCTTCACAGCTTCATAATCATGGCCTTGAATCAAATCTCCATCATCTTTAATCTGATCAGGAATGGCCTTTATATTGTATAGTTAGACCAAGCTCACCAATAGCCTAGAGAACTTCTTTCTTCTAACTTCAAATTGATCCTAACTATTAGCTAAATAATCTTCTACATCATCCTTATTGTTATATTCCTTGCTAACCTTTCTTTATGGCTCACTATTCCTTTCAAATCTAGATTTATTAGAATGGAAAGAGAGACCCAAAGTGCTCATCTCCTCCTCAAAAGCGTGAGCTGAATTAATAGAGAGGCAAGCCTCATTACTGCCTATTCTCAAAGGAAAATCACCACCAAACCCAGTTTTATGTTTATCTTTCTTAACAATTGCATCAAAATCACATATCTATCTTGTGACTTCAAGAAGTATGATGTGATCTATGGGATATCTAGGGAGTCTATATGGGGCCCTCTTACAACCATCTATTCTAATGTACGAGAAGGTAGGGAACTAGATAAACCAAGCTCCAAACCTCTTGATTAGCTCCTTGGAATTGTCTAAGATCCAAACATGTTCTGCACCCTATAATAACCTGGTAATGTACATGGTGAATGTATCATTCACCCTCCTATAACTTGTGCTACCCAAGTGTAATTGTGGGTACACTTCATAAATTACATCTCGCCCAAACATGCCTCTTGTACTTAGCCCCTTGTATGGATGGAACCTTGCAAGTGCATAGACCAAGTAAGAGGTCATTTTGAAGGTCTTTGTCTACAACACATTGCACATTTACTTGTGTATCATTGCACTTATAATGCCTGCCCAATGGTAGTCAATATTCTGCTCCATCCTCGCAATGGCATGGAACATCCAGTTTTCAAATACTCCTGCACTCTTCAATCCTACCAATATACTGAGGAGTATGATAGCATCATAGTATTCCCTTTTGATTTTTTCTCTAAATAGTTGCTTGGGTAGTTTAGAGAATTGAGACTTGGGTTTCTCTAGCAAGGAATTGATGACCTACTATGATTTGATGATGTCTTCATCATAATACTTCTTCACTATGTCCATATCAAAACCCACCACATGAGACCTATTAGGTATGTCAAAGGTTTGGGCTATAGAGACAGGGTTAAGATTTGCCACTATTCTCCCTTGAGGACCCACTATCCTTTGTGTACCCCTGTCATAGTGTCTGGCACATTCTAGCACTAGTTCGTAGCATTGAACTATGGGAGGAAATCCTGATACATGGGCCAATCCTAAATCCAATATCCTTCTAGCCAATAGGGGAAGGTTTTGTGCTGCCATTCTTGCCTTGAATTTCTCATAATCCCATTGGCGTACATTTGTATCTGTGACCTCTGACCAGATGGAAGTTAATTTTCTTTTTGGGATCGTACTCCTTATATCCATTTTGATCATTTTTTCCTCAGAGATAGTAGACCCTTTAGTACCTAGATCTGTCTGCTTGCCCCTGGGATTCTCGGGTACTATCTTACTTAATTCAACCTGTGTCCATTAGAAAAAAACCACAATAAATCCACTTTATAATTTTGGAATCAAGTTTAGTCATCCATGGATAACATATTCATCACTATATCAGCTCAAAATCATGACAAAAATCCCTCAAATCAATCATAAAACATAATCATTTCAAATCTAGGATTTTGAGCAATCTGGGGAAAACCAGCCAAAGAGGAATTCCAAAAAATTCCATGTTTGACAAACTTCATCGATCAAGCACAAATGTCATTAGTTCAATCATTACAACATGAAAGGAAAGCATGTAACATCATTTAAATCATCAATATCAACCATCAGATGCCAAATACACAACATTAAATTCATTCATCTGTCAAATTCTTTATACTACTAAGTCACTTCAGGAAAATCCAAGAAAATCCATTGAAGAAGGAATTCCACGAGGAACTCGAAACTTTGGGTGTTGTGCATGCCTCCAGGAAAATGAAAGGACAAGGGAAAATCAGGAAATTTTGAGGGTTCGGAAATTCTGTGAAGACCTTGGGATCCCAAAACCTTTCAATTTGCACAATCTTTCCCAGAAAAAAGGAACGATCACAAACTTCAAACTTTAGGCTCGAATACAATTCATTTTATGTTTCTTATTGATCATTTTAAGTCCTCAACTCTCTCCCAGAGGCAAATTGGTGAGGATTGGTGATGCCCTAGTTTGCAGTTGTGATTCCCTAGGTTTAATTCAGAAATCTCCACCATGAATGTAGGGAATGAGCTTGGATTAAGCTTAAATTGAACTCGCTTATCTGGATAAGCTCAAGGTAAAATGTTTGGAACATGCCTAAGTGAGCTACTAGCTAATGAAATCTAGATAGGTTCATGAACTCACTCAGGTTATTGTCTTCAATCAAACAAACTCTCAAAACCCTTCATCACAATGAAATTACTCATAGGTCAAGCTTGAAGGAGTGATTTGGGAGAGCATAGCAATAAAAAATTACTAATTCAACTTGGGAGTCCTAACCGTGTTCTAAGAATCTGTGAAGAAAAAAATAAACCCTAGTTCTGGAAAACTCAACGCCAAACCCATAAAATTTGAGCCCCAAATGCATTTAAAACATCAAAACATCACATTCATTCATCATTCAAAATGTGAGGCAATAGCTACATACCATGAATGAAGAAAATCTACCTAATTGATCGATAAAAAACTTGAACACCCTAGCAATAGCTGCAATGACAATGCAAGAAATGTGCTACCAAATCTAACAATCAACTAGTCTAATCGCCAAATTGCTAAACACTCAAGACCAAGATCGCAAAAGTAGCAAAGAGAAAATGATGAAAGCCTAGTGACACATAATCCCTCAAGAAGTCACCTAAATACTTGCCCCAGAGATCGTACTATCAAGAATTAATTCTGTCAACAAGACAAGTTAGCAAGCAATTTGAGAATTCGACGAGGTGACGAAACTTTGGAGAAATCTGGTCCAGGCAGAATTCTATGAGGTGCCAGAATCTCTAAATCTCAGTGTTAAAAATTGCTCATCAGACTTTAAAAAAAAAAGAGAAATTATGCCCATAGTAGAAATTCCCGAGATTAATGGAAAACACATATCTTATCTAGAACATAGGATTTTAAATGCAAAACTTAAAGGGATCATCAGTGCAAGAAATATAAAAACTCAAGCACACGCCTAAGAAAAAAAATTCTCAAAACTAAAGGGCCAAAGCACCAGAAATCAAAGCGAAAAAATGGGTCCCTACTTTTAGTGGGTGTGTGTGCGAAAACTGTACAACATTATGCAATGAAGAGGTTTTTAGTTACTATTATGTTTAATTGATTTGAGGAGCTAGATTTAAGCTTATCATATGGATACAGTCACTTGAGTAAGGGCCACTCAAGGTAACTATTCCCAACTTTAATTTTTGTACATTCGTTTCTATTATTAGAGTAGTAACCTTCATTATTGCATTTGTCTTAATCAAATTCTTTGTGTTGTGAATGTAAATGAAATAATGAATAAAATCTTGCTTTTATTCATGATTTATTTGTTTTAATGTGTTATCCTCTAGAGTTATTTTTGTTGGTGTAATTAATTATTTAATTACACTTAAACATCACCTTATTTAGGAATTTAATTATATTCCTAGGTATCATTTATATTCACATGTTTTCTTAGCATATAAGATTCCTTCTAGAAGTCTTATCTTATCTAGCTTTCTCACCATTTCCTAGGTGATTAGTTAGTTAGTTGTCACATGTCATAAGATTATGAAACACACCAACATCATATTACATACTACATCTTAATCTTGCCTATATAAGGAAGGTATTTGTACTCATTTGTATCACACTTTATACCTCATCATTTTGATAGGTCTTAATATCAAGCAAGATCATATTCTTGCATACTCTTGTAGAAGGTTTTCATTATTTTTACAGGTGTTCTAGGGTGTTGAACTAATCTTCAACTCTTACATGGTATAAAATCATTGTATACCATCTCTTATATGGTATCAAAGTATTAAATACCATCTCTTACATGGTATCAGATCCAAGCTTTGCAATACCCTTCTCATATTTGAGGATTGAGCTACTCCTAGTTAGAGATCTTGATTATTTTAAGGTTAAGTATGCTCTTCTCTTGCATCATATGATGACCTAGAGAATTGGGAAAATTTGAAAGGAATACGAGATTTAGGTTTTTTCTTGAAGTCTTTTTATTGCAAGTTGGAGGGTTTGCATTTTGACCAAATTTCTAGAGTGGATTGGGTTAGATCCAACCCTTCCAATGCATACAAAAGGCCCAAAACCCCCATTTTCATATAAAATACTTCATGTATTCTGAGGTAAAATTATATTTTGGTGATTTTTCAAAAAAATCGAGTGACAATCTTAAATTTGATAGCCAAATGACCGCCATAGAAGAAACATCATGTCTTAACTAGGTAGTTTTCTTAAAATCACCATGACTTTTCACTTATGTATCAAATTTTTGCAAATAAAATATTGTTGGAAAGCTAGTTTCGAGCATCTTCTAATGGTGTAAGAATTATTATCAGTTTTCATTCATGTAATATTGTATTGTTGTTTGAAGTCAGATCTCCCATTTGGACCTTTGAGCTCATAACTTTTTTGCCAATTTATCTGATTTTGATGGTTCAAGTTGAATTTGGGAGGTATTAAAAATCTCTTTCATTGTGCCAATGCAATTTCTCTAGATTCAACCCTAAGTATTATTTGTTCAATATTTTACATATTTAGTATTTTGATTGATTACTTAGACATATTGACTCTTGGAGAGGTTCCATCAGTTTGGGAAGACTTCATTTGTAATATATATAATATTTAGGAGTTTCTAATTTGAAGGTTAATTTCTTTGTAATTAAGGAGATCTATCATAGTTCATTATGGGGTTTGCATATTATCCTTCTTTGATTATGTTGGAAAAGGGATTATTGCAGTAGATATAATGTTTTAGGGATTATTTCAATGCATGTTGATGATGATATTTTTAAATCTATTGATCATCATGATTGTCCTCATATTCTTTGGACAAAAATTTGGGAGATATATGGTGATCTTGATACTCTGCCATTCCCAGATAATCCAATTTCATAATGCCATTTTCCTTTTCATTCTTTAGACATGATACCTTATGATGATGATACTATTTAGGATTTTGAATATTTGGAATACTTTGAATCTTTTGAAGAGGTTAACAAGGTTTCTTCAAATGCTTATTCTTTTTCAAAGACAATTTATGTACATTCATCTTTAGTGATTCATTGTGCAAAGTCATCAATTGAGACTTCTATCATTCCTATTCAACAAGACAATTCATCTTATGTTGGTGATTCATTGAGCATGTCCAGTGATTCATTACCAAAAGTATCTCATTTTCTTCTTGATTTGGATTTCTATCTATCAAACATCACATTCTTATTTTTGGAGTCTCACATTTTAGGTTTGTAGGACAAATTTGAGGGGTTATCTCTCCTATTTTATGACAACCATTACAAAACTATTGTCAAGTCATCATGATCTTTGGATCTTGTTTAGTATTAGTTTTCGCATAGTCCTGATTTGTCACTTTCTTCATTGATTGGGAATGTACCTGATTTGATAGTGGCATCTTCATCTTCAATAGAAAAGGAGACATATGAGTACATTTCATAGACATCATCATCATATATATTCTTGCTTCTTTTCTTCAATTCCTATCTGGAATGGGAAGTATTCCTACATTTGTACATGTTTCTATTTCTTAGAAAAGGGAGACATGTTGTTTGTCACCATTGGATCATGTTTTGTCTTCAAGGACTTACCATCTTTATAGGTGATTATACATTGTGGGGGGGATACATAGTCTCCCTTACCCTCTTGGGGTGGGGGGTTATTCATTGTAATTTATCTATGTAATGAATGGTGTACTTGGGGGGTGTCATGGAGCACTCCATCCTTCAGGTCACATGATTTTCTTTTTTCTCTCTTTTGGACAAGAGTTTTGTCCCACTAGGTTTTCTCATTTTCTCTAGTTGTGAGAGATTTCTTTGTCATTTTATTTTCATTTGTACATGGGTTCCTAAAATGGCCATGTAGCCAAGAACCATCATTGAATCATTGCATCTTCATTTTCATCATTTATATTATAATTTCCTCCCTAAGTTGCACTTATGGGGGGTGTTGGTGTAATTATTATTTAATTACACTTACATATGTTTACTTAGGAATTTAATTATATTCCTAGGTAACATTTATATTCAATTGTTTTCTTAGCATATAATACTCCTTCTAGAAGGATGAGTTTTATTTTCTAGAAGTCTTATCTTATCTAGTTTTCTCATCATTTCCTAGGTGATTAGCTAGTTAGTTAGTTGTCACATGTCATAAGATTATGAAACATGTCAAAATCATATTACATACTACATATTAACCTTTCCTATATAAGGAAGGTCTTTGTACTAATTTGTATCATACTTCATACCTCATCATTTTGATAGGTCTTAATATCAAGCAAGCTCATATTCATGCATACTCTTTTGTAGAAGGTTCTCATTGTTTTTGCAAGTGGTCTTGGGTGTTGAACTAATCTTCAACTCTTACATGGTATCAAAGCATTATATACAATCTCTTAAAAGTTTTAATTACTCAAGTTAGTAGTATTGGTTATTTATAGAATTCATTCTTGATAGTGGAGTAGTCACGATCTTTAGTTGTAAGTACCCATAGTAATAGTTCTAGAATTACATTTTTTTACAGTTATGCAATTTAATTTTTATAGCATGTGTAAAACACCTATACTAAGATGATGTAGATAGTATAGGGTATCTCAATATACATATAATGCAAGCATCATCACAAGCTTATGTTAACCCTAGTTGATAATTAAATGAAATCCTTGCAAGGGTTTAGTTGACTTTTCAATTAGGAACCCTCATTTAATTATGTATTTGACACCAAGTTTATTAAGCATTAGTAACACCTCTACACTCCTTATCAAAAAATCCACTCTATGTTACATCCCCAAGAGATCTCAAATACAAATATCATTCTCAAAACATATCCTTACAATGATAATCACATCCTTTATATAAACCTTTGGGTATTCCCAATGAATTCCTACTCATCACCCAATATAATTAATTACCCAAGTTATCCACAAACTCAATATAACTAACTTAAGGGATATGTGGCACATATTAGTAAGACTCCATACAACTAAATACATTTAATATCCATAGGTACATAAGAATATATATGTGTTTTTTTCTTGAATTATGAATGGTTATTCATCAAGGTTGATCATGTCTTCTCTTTTTATTTTATTAAGAGTGCCATATTGAAAAAAATTGTTATAACACGAGATATAAATATTATTTTGTCTATAATATTTTTTTATTATGAATAATAAAATCCTTAAGATTAATCATTTATTTATTTATTGAATTTTTATTCAGGATATCATATGTGAACAAGAAAATAAAAAATCATAAAAACATGACTAAAACAAATGGCTATTTGAACCAAGTTAAAAGACCCTTCAAGATGCCTCTTAATATATCTAGTTTGACATCAAGGGTGTGGATATTCTCTTGATTTAGATGGGTGACTCTACATATTCTA